>PVIC010028955.1:0-22866 GCA_004025085.1 Thryonomys swinderianus
AAAAAAAAAAAAAAAAAAAAAAAGGATGCCTTAACTCAGCCTAGGGTCCTGGGCACATGGGAGGAGATGAGGCTTGAGCCAGCCAGTAGGGAACCACACTGCCTAGGCCAGCAAGGCCTCTCAACACTGCCTGACTCGGCCTCTGCCAAGAGCAGCACCAGCTCTGTGCCCCTCCTCCTCATCCCCCAAGTCTTCTTGTGAAATGGACAGCTGTTACTTTTGTGTCCTTCCGACGTGCTGCCTTCAGACAAACCCCATTTCCCTTGCAAAACGGCTACCGAATTTAAGCCCTTTTTCAAGCCTGGCGCTGCGCTGGCCCTGCGTTCCCAAGGCGTCCAGTCAGGAGGGAGACAAGTTTAGAATGAGCGTACACTGACCAGGTATGTTGGCCACACCTGTCATCTCAGCACCTGGGAGGCCAAGGGAAGAGGGTCTTAAACCCTGGGCCAATCCAGACTGCTTAGCAAGTTCAGGGCCAGCATGGACTACATAGTGAGACTGTCTCACCACCTCTCCCCACAAAACTGCTGGCACACTGCCACAAACCTATAATCTCACTACTTAGAAGGGTGAAGCGGGAGGATCTCAAGTTCCAGCATTGGTGGAGCCATTTGGCAAGACAAGAAAGGAAAGAAAGAGAGAGAGAGAGAGAGAGAGAGAGAGAGAGAGACAGAGAGAGAGAGACAGAGAGACAGAGAGAGACAGAGAGAGACAGAGAAAGAAAAGGGAGGAAGGGAGGGAGGGAGAGGGAGGGAGGGAGGAAGGAAGGTGAGAGAGAGAACGAGAAAAACCTAAAAGGGGCTGGGAGTAAGGCTCAGGGGCTGAGTGCCCTGGGTTCAATCCCCAGGTCTGCAAAGGAAGAGAAAAAACAGAAAAATGAGAAGGAGTAAGAGGAAGAAGAAGAGAAAGGAAAAAGGTTTATGAGAACAGGAGGGATGGCCAGGACCAGGTTGTGTCAAGAACCACTGTGTGTGTCTGTGTGTGTGTGTGTGTGTGTGTGCGTGTATGTGTGCAAGCATGTGTGTGCATGTGTAAACCAGGAGCTAGGCCAAAGGGGAAGGACAGAAGGGACAGGCTGTGCAGGTTCCAGGGCAGGAAGGGGGGTTGTGGGTGCACTTGAGGAACTGAAAGGAAACAGTCTGGGGCTGGAACCAGGCAGGTACTGGAGGGGTCTGGGAGAGGGGCCACCAGGGAGGAGGCAGTGGGGGGCAGTAGGCCAAAGTTTCTTTCTCATTATGTTGTCTAGGCTGGCCTCGAACTCACTGCCATCTTATGCTCAGCCTCCTGAGTGCTGGGATTCAGGCGTGCGCCACTGCACCTGGCTCTTTGGGCCTCTTACAAGCCAAGTACACTGACCAGTGGGTGCTGGGCCAGTCGGAAGACCCTGTATGGGGACCGTGTCCGTGTGGGGTCTCTCGAGCAAGGAAGTCTTTCTGCAGGAGATGTGGTGAGGCTGAACCAACATCATCAGGAAAGACGACGGAAAGGGAGGCTGGGACAGGGACACAGGCGGGACCAGCAAGGGGCGTGGGACTCACTCATTCCCTTCCCACGTCTGGCGGGGGGAGGCTGGTGGCAATGGCAGTGCAGGCAGAGGACGAGCTCAGTCCTGGGCGCCTCAAGTTCCGCGTCCCTGTGAGCTCCAGCCAGCACTGGTCTGGCCAGCAGCTGGCCGTGATCCGTCCTGAATTCTGGAATGGGGTCTGCGCTTCATGCACTGATTTGGCTGATTTGGGGTTCAAAGCCTGCGGGCAAAGAGTTACCTGGAGAGAGCAGCAGAGGAGGTTAGGAAACTGCATTTAAGGTACCTTCAAGAACCCACACAAGCCAGGTGTGGTGGTGCACATCTGTGACCCTAGAGATCTGCAGTTCTGGGAGCACTGGCAGAGAACGGAGGGTCATGTGGAGCAGTGGTTTGCTAGACAGCTTTGTTTGAGGCCAGTCTGAGTATGCGGTGAGTTCAAGGCTAGCTGAACCACATAGTGAGACCCTGTCTCAAAATTAAAAAAAAAAATTAAAAAAAGAAATTTTTTTATTCTGGGGCAGGAGGATTGCTGTGAATTTGAGGTCAGCCTTGGCTACAGAGTTCAAAGCCAGTGTGAAATACACAACGTGGCCTTGTCTCAAACAAAACAAGCCAAATGCTGGACATGGGGGCTACCGCCTATAATCTCAGCACTCCAGAGCCAGAGGCAGGAGGATTGTGTGAGTTCAAGGTTTGTCTGGGCTGCGTAGTGAGCTCAGGGCCAGCCTGAACTACAAAGTGAGACCCTGTCTCAGAACAAAAAAAAACAAAAAACAAGTGAAACCAAACCAAACCAAACCCAAACAAAACAAACAACCAAAGCCATTCTGAGTTAAGGTAAAATAAATCTTTTATTTTTTGAGACAGAGTCTCATTATGTAGTTCAGGTTGTCTTTCAACTTACTGTGAGGCCAAGCTGGCCTCAAATTCTTGGTGATCCTCCTGTCTCAGCCTCCTGGGGGTTGCAGATATAGGTGTAGACCATCATGCCGGGCGACAACTGTGATTTTTAAATTGCATCTTTAAAAGAAACTGCTGCTCTAGAACACAGACATCCCATAGGAACCCTGAGACTCAGGCTGGAGACCTGTCCTTTCATCTGTGAAGTGCAGTTCCTCCATGGTAAAGCCCCGGGACAGGCGGGCAGCCGATTTTGGCTCCAGCTCCAGGAAATGGCCTACATTCTGACATGGCTGCTGGGTGGAGGTTGGATGTTCCGGATTGGCTGTCTGGAAGATGATCCAGGACCCCATAAATGCATCAGCTCTGACTCAGCCCCCATCACCACCTTTCTGCACTTACCCCTACTGTAGACTCTTCTGTTTCCCATACTGACCTGGGCTAAATTTTTTCTGTGTCAGTAGTCAGAGGACCTGCAAATGTCTTTGCTTGGGGTCAGTTAAATTTCTCAAGTCCTCAGCAGCAGTGTGCGGGCCACAATACAGACCTCAGTGACATCTTTAGGTTACACCCTGTGTGTGCTCCTTCCAGTACCTGGCCTCCTTGCCGGCCAACTCCAGAACAAAGCGTATTGGGTTCCAGCCACCTGGGCCTGCAGTCCAGAGACATCAGGAAACATTCTTTAAAGGCCCTCTTGCTGTGGTCTAGGACCTGGTTTAAGTGTTTATCCTTTGTTTTTTAGATAGGGTCTCGCTATGTAGTTCAGACTGGTCTTGAACTCGGGAGGATTCTCTGGCCTCAGCCTCCTCAGTGCTGGATTACAGGTGTATGCTACCATGCCGGGCAAAAGAGAGATCTGGACGCTTTTCCCTTTGCAGAGCAAAACCCCTAAAAGGAGGAGAAAACGAGCCTCCTCATTACAGACCACACTGGACACCCTCTCCGGGAGCTCCTTTGCCCGGAGGTCCTTCCTCTGACCTGCTCCAAGGCGCTCAGGGGAGGGTGGTGGGCGCAGCACCATCGCCCCGCCCCAGACCACGCCCCCGACGTCGTTCCGCGCCCTCCGGCCTCGGCGCCGGGCTGCGGCCGTCACGTGACCTCACTTCCGGCGCGGGAGTCCCGAGCTCGCCGCGCGCTACCCGTCCGCCCGCCTGTTCTCCCCGCAGAGTGACGGGCGACGCGGCCGAGGGGAGGGGGGTTCGCCCCGTCGCCGGCGGCGGAGGCCGTTGTAAAGCGAAGCCCGCCCCCCTCCCCGCTGCCCCGCCGCCCGCCCCGGCCCTCGTCCTGCGCGGCGCGAACGCCCCTGGCCCGGCACGGCCCGGCCCGCCGCCTCCCTCCCTTCAGCCCGGCCGCGGCGCGCGGCGTTGGCGGCGGAGCCTCGAACCCGAGCGACACGCAGCCGCCCGTCCGCCCGGGATGGGGCTGGGCTGAGGCTAGGACAGCGGCTGCCCGGCCCCCGCCGCCCGTGGCTGCCCCGCTGGGACCGCCGGGGAGGATACTCGCGGCCGGCAAGCGGGGTACGCGGGAGGCCGGAGGGTGGATCGGGCCGCGGGGACCGGGAGCCTGCGGCAGGGCTGGGTGGAGAGGAGAGCCCCCAGAGTCCGGGACGGCGGGCGGGGGCAGGGTCCACGTGGGGGGCGTGGAGGCCGGGGAGGGCGCGGGTCCAACCATGCCCTGGAAGTCAGCAAGGTGGGTGATCGCAGGTGGGGGTGCTGGGCCCGCGATGGGTTTGTGGAGTGATTCCACGTGGGGTGTCGCCAGGGCCTGCGATGGATTTGTGCGATGCTGAATAAGATCTGGTTCGTCCTCCACCACCAAGCAGCAGAGCGCTTTGCAGATCGCCTCATTTTACAGAGAAACTAAGTGAGGCCCAGCGAGGAAAGGCGACTTGAGACGCGCTTAAGGACTTAGTCAGTGAGGATTAATAAACCTAAAGTTCTTAACTCTACTTTTGTTTCTGGCCACTGTGTGCTTTTTGTTGCTTTTTTTGAGACGGGGTCTTGCTCTCTAGTCTAGGCTGATTGAGCACAAAGCAGTCCAAGCTGGGTTCTAACTCAGCGGTCCTCCTGCCTCAGTCTTCTTAGTGCTGGGATTGCAGGCGTGTGCCACATGCCTGGCTTTGTGCCCTTTCTTTCTCCTCATTCTCTTTACAAAGTGAGATTCTAGAGGATATGTGACACCTGAGTTTCACAGAATTTTGGTGGTAGGGGTGGAGATAGACTTGGAAGAGAGAGAATGGGATTGGCAGTTGTCACTCAGTTTGAGGCTTTTGGATGTGGAAAGCTTTTGTGACAGGTGTTCATTGTTTTCTCTTCCCCTAGATCTGACAGAAACATCCTAGGATCTTGGTGTCTGGACATAGGAGGTATGAATCACTCATATAATTAACTACTACTTATCACCACTATCCTGGAGCTATATTTAGTGGTTATATTAGTCCAGAATGAATGGGTGTGGATGGAGTTGTAAACCTGGAAGCAGAAACTGGCATTTAGTTCATGATTCTGAATTAAACGGGTAGAACGTACTTGCGGATGGAATGACTATTTTAGATCTATGAGGCAGAAAGTTAGCATTCAAAACATCTGAGAAATGCAGAGCCTTTCAGATGAACATTGTCTTCTCAAGGGTTCGTTGCCAAAATGAAACTGATCATTTGAAGGGCCAGTCAGTATATAGTTCCAAGACTTCACCTTTGGTTAGAACTCAGACTGTTTGTTAAGGCACGTGATTTGATTTAGTTTTACTGGACTGACTTTGTTTTACTGGGCTGGATCATATGTTGCATTCTTTTCTCTAGAAAGGATTGTTGTCTTCCCAGAATAGGCGACTGTTGCCAAAATAGATGTGTGTGGGCCTTGCATTTTGGTTTAACAACGCCCTTTTTAGATCCTTCAGTTCCTGGAAGTTGTTTGAAACACTGAGCCTGTTAGTAATGATTGTCACAGAAGATAACCTTTACTACTGTCATCTTTAGGGGGGAATTATCCACCATTAGATGGCTGAGGGTGGACCAGTTGAGAGGTTAACATTGATAGAACGGCAGTGTCTGTTTTTAGTCAGGGAGCTGTACAGGCAGAAGTGTACTGTTTGACTCACGTTATAATTAAATAAAAATATTAAGGAGTGGTTTATTTTGGGAAGAAAGTCAGTAAACTTTAAATTGATACTGTGTTGTACCGTACATGGGAGAAGCTGTTTTCATCCAGGTCAAGTATTATTCAGGCAACTTGTAATGAAAGTTTTAATTTTCAGCTGGCTTCGGATAAACAGGATAGGAAGGAAGCAGATTGGAAAGTAGTGCAATAGCAATTAGAACAAAGTCTGTGAGCCTGACGATATCTGCTGATGAGCTGTTCCCTGTGCTTCTCAGATGCCCCAGCTCAAATACTTCAGCGGTGTAGTCAGCTCTGAGTTATCTGATTCAGGCAATATGACTTATCATCTATGTCATATTTCAGGTATTCTTAATGTGTTGTGGCACGTGTGTTGACAGCTGTGGCAGGTTGTATGGAAAGAGCTGGACTGGGGAATCAGACCTCACTTGATTTTCTTTTTAAAAAATATTTGATATTTTTAACCTTTTTTTTTTTAAATAAAGATACTGGAATTGAACCCAAGGCCTTTGTACTGAGCTATATTCCCATTCCTTTTAAATTTTTGAGACAGAACCCTGCTGAGCCTCCCAGCTTGGGCTCAGACTTGGAATCCTTTTTCTTTAGTTTCCGAGAGTGCTGGGATACAGGTGTGCTACACTACACCTGGCAGCTCTTAACTAACTTTCCCCGTTCTAATAGTTGTTGAGTGAGGTTACTGCATTCTAGGCTCTGAAATACATATTTGATAGGAATTATCTCACTTAAAGTTCACTTTCTAGATGGGGAACTGAGATTCCATAAACCTAGAGACAGAAACTTTGTGTCATAGATGGTAATATTCTACCCTGAACACGCCTGGTCTTGTCTGATCTTGGAAACTAAGCAGGGTCAGGCCTGGTACTTGGGTGGGAGACAGTAATACCATGTTTGGGTTCTGGCTGTCTTCAGAGTCTTGTCTGTAAGTTGCCTGAGTGCTCTGAATTTTTTTATTTCGTGATTAATAAAGGTTGCCGACACCTAGAGGGGCTTGAGGATTAGCTGAGTCATATGTGAAGGAAGGAACACACTTAGTGCTCAGGCGAGGGTGTGGTCAATGGCCAGTGCTTCCCTGGCATGAGCAAGGCCCTGGGTTCCCTCCCCAGCGCCTTGCGAGAGCCTGTGCATACAGTCCTCTTCCTTTTCTGTTCAGGGTACTGAATTAAGCTGTGTATGTATAACCTGATAGTTTTGTGACCACTGTTAATGTGAGGTTTTAAAATGAGAATAGCTTTATTCTTAAAATAACTAGCAGTGTTTGGAAACCTGCCCGGCGTGTGGTCAGACCCACTCGGAGCAAGCGCTGATCCTCGGGTCTCCTGTAAACAGCATTGTTACCTATTTCTCTCAGTATTCTAGGTGATGGTGAAATCAGAACTTTATTCTTGGAAACTGCAACAGGGTGACTGTAAATTTCTAAAATCTTGAGAATACATACAGAGCTGGAGACAGAGCTGGAATTTCAAGAGGATCTTGATAGTATGTTTGATCTAAAATGGATTTTGTTTGTGACCTCAACTACTTAGACGAAATCTTGTATGTGGACAGACCACAGCCTGGACAAGTCAGCAGCTTAGCACTTACTAAAGAATGCACGCTTCATACTCTGTGAACAGTCCCTGGGTGTGCTAAGAGAAGGTCATCTGGTGTTGACATTGGTGAAGGTGAGGTGCCTGGTTGTCACCAGAACAGTTCGAGTGACAGGGTGTGTTCTGCATATGGTAGTCTACCCTTATCCGTGCTTCACTATATGTAGTTTCATTTGCCACTGTGATTCAAAAATATTAAATGGAATATTCCAGAAATAACTCATAGCTGTTAAGTTTGGTGTTCTTCTGAGTAACATAAAATCTCACGTGGCGTCCCCCACTCTGGGTTGGGTTTAAATGGTCACTGTGTCCCCCACACCTGTCCCATATGTGCTGCCTGCCAGTTAGTGGCTTCATCGTTGTGCTCCTATACCTGAATTTGGATAACCCTTCTACTTCTTGATGACCCAAAAGTGCCCCGCAATGGTGTGGTGCCAGCAGAAATCTGCATGTGCTTGTGGTTAGTGAAAGACTGTAAGACTCTCAGAGAGCACAGAACTTTTAAAACAGTATAATTAACTTATTCTGTTTTTGTTGATAATAATCTCTTATTTAGCCTAATTTATAAATTGAACTTTATTATAGGTATGTATGTATGGGAAAAAAGCATATAATGGGGCATGGTGTTATCCATAATACCCCCTGGGGACCTCCAACTATATCCTCCATGGTAAAGGGGCCTATATCTTATCTGGTTAAATGTGGTTCTGAGAGGCAGCTGACAGGATTTAGTTTTCTGTTTCACAATTTTATTTTATTTTTTTTTGAGACAAGGTCTTGCTTTGTAGTTCAGGCTAGCTCTGAGCTCACTATGTAGCCCAGGCAAGCCTCGAACTCAGCAATCCTCCTGCCTCTGCCTCCCGAGTGCTGGGATTACAGGCGTGAGCCACCATGCCCGGCCACAATTTTAAATTGAATCTTACTGGTCTGTTTCTTTTTTTTTTTGTTTTGAGACAGGGTCTCACTTTGTAGTTCAGGCTGGCCCTGAGCTCACTAAGTAGCCTAGGCAAGCCTCGAACTCAGCAATCCTCCTGTCTCTGCCTCCTGAGTGCTGGGATTACACGCGTGAGCCACCTTGCCCAGCACTGTGGTATGTGGTATTGATTGCTGGTGGGCGTGAGTCACCATGCCCAGCATTGTATGTGGTTACCGGGGATTGGATCGAACTCAGGACCTTGTGCTTGCGAGGCAGGCACCGGAACCACTGAGCTAAATCTCCAGCCCTGGTTTGTTTCTTATAGAGAGAGGAACTCTTATGTTCAAAACTATGTTGTAGATTAACCCACCTATCAGATAGCATGGAAAAAAACCAAGGAAATAATTCTTAGATTATTTGAACTGGGCTTCATATTTTGAGAGAGAAGAGTAACTAAGATTAAGGATTCTGAATTTCATTGTTGAGCAGAGTAGGCAATTATAATGTAAACAAAACCTGTAAAGTTAAAAATGGCCTATAAAATAAGTATGAATTTGAAACACTTAAATTGGTCAAATTAACAGTTGCATTGATGAGATTAAAAATAGAGGTAATGTACGTAGGCACTGAGGTGCCCGCCAGTCAGGAGACTGAGGCAGGATGCTTGCTAGAGCCCAGGAGTTTGAGGCCAGCCTGGACAGTATAGCAAGACCTGTCTCAACAAAACAAAAACAACTTTGAGCTTATATAGAGTATGATGAATAAATAATTGGTAAGTGGGAAAATGTGACCTCTTGGGGTGTTTAAAAAAGATTTTTATGGGACTAATTAAAAAGGGAGAAAAATGGAATGGAAGAAAGAGCTGTCCAAATACTAAGCAGTGTGGAACTGAAGGGTGGACGTGGCTGGAGCGCGGCCCAGGGCAGTGCAGAGAACCCCAGGCCCAGGCTGGCAGGGTCAGTTTCAGCTCCAGGCCAGCATCCCGATGGTCAGACATTAGCCCAGCAGACTGGAAGGCTGCGGTGTTCATCTGCCAGTCAGAATTGTGTCTCTTACTGCCTCTTTATTGTGCTGACTATGGGGATCTTGCTTTGAAATGATCAAGTGGCTCACAGAGTTTGGTTAAGAAAGAAGTTAAATTCCTAGGAAAGTGAATTAACTCTAAAGTAGGACTTCTGGAGTAGATGGTGTGGGAGTTGCTGATGGCAGATTTTTTTTTAGCAATTTTAAATAAGCATATTGTTGGGTAGTAAGGTGACAGGCAATCTGCCTGGGTAATAGCAAGCTAGATTAATTGACCCCTACATTTTATTTAGTTTTTATTCTTTTTTCCCAAGGGAGTTGGGGATTGAACTAAAGAGATGTGAGAATGGAAATGAGAACAGAGCTGAAAAGTAATAGATTAGAGCAGTCACAGCAGCGTGATAGTGAAGGATCTGGGGTCAGAATCTGCGTCTTTCTGGCTGGGTGTTCTTTCCACTATTGCCTTTATTTTGTATTCTAGTAGTGAAGTATGTCAAAGCTCACTGTGCTTTTCTAATGAATAATGTGTGGGTTTGTTTGTTTTTTTTTTTTTGAGACAGGGTCCCACTTTGTATCCCAGGCTGGCCTTGCATTCACAGCAATCCTCCTGCCTCTGCCTCCCCAGTGCTGGGATTATAGGTGTGAGCCATCACGCCTGGTGTGAATAATGTTTCTGCAGTTCTGGATATTTAACCTGGAGATTTGGGCATGCTGTGCAGCAGTCCTCTGGCACTTACATAACTACTAGGTCTTTATTTTCTTATTTTGAGACAGGGACTTGCTAAGTTGCCCAAGTGGCCTCGCATTTACCATCCTCCTGCCTCAGCCTCCTTAGTAGCTGGGGTTACAGAAGCCTGCTTCTTGGCACCTCTCTAAGCCGACTTTGCTTTCTGGACCTCTGAGTTCCCAAGGCCTGGCGATCGGTCCCGGCACCACAGAGAGGAGCAGGATAGCCTTGGTCCCACTCCTCACCCCTCAGCACTTGTTTCTCAGGACCCAGGAGCGCCTGTTCCCAGCCCTCCGCAGAGTGGTGCCCCTGCAGGGCTGTGTGGGTCGTCAGGGTGGGGACACTGCAGAGCCGCTGTCCTGAAGCCCTTCCTGCTGGGAGACACTGGCCTGCATCTCTTCCCTAGGCCTCAGGGATCTGGAGCTTTGCTGCCAGTGCATCGAGGTGAATGAGAAAGACTCACGGTTGCCCAGAGTTCCCAGCATGCTCCCTGTGTGGACGTGAGCCTCAGTTTGGAGCTGCCTGGGCCTTTGACAGGATCTGGTGAGGGAGGTGGGCTGGGAGAGGGGATGAGAAGCCAAGGTAGTGAGGTCAGTGGGATCCTCAGGGAGCAGCCACTTGTGTGCGTACCCACAGTGCCCGGTGTCCCGGGGAGCAGGGTCCCGTGTCTGCTAGAGAATGAGAGGGCAGGGCCAGGAGGAGGCATGGTGCTGGGAGCTCGCCTGGCTTGGGTGAGGCCCTCCCTGGGTTCGAGCCCAGCATCACCACCAAAAAGAGTGAAGAGTAGGCGGCATGTGCTCAGGGTGGACTCCAGAACTGTCAGCCGGCGGCTCCTGCCTCTAAGGAGCAGCCCTTCCTGCCTGCTGTGAGCCCTGTGAACTCGCCAGGCTAGAGGTGTTCCCACGTGCACTCCAGCTGCGCCTCTTCCTATGGTTTTGGGTTTGTTGAGACATAGTTGCTGTGAAGTTCAGGCTGTGCTTGAACTCACTGTGTAGCCCAGGCTGGCCTTGAATTTGTGCCAGTCCTCCTGCCTCAGCCTCCCAAGTGCTACCACACCTGGCTCTTAATTTTATATTTGCCTTATATTTGTGTTAAGTACTGATTCGTTGATTGGAATAGCACTTTGATAGAGCCCAGGCCAGTGGCTCTGGATTTCATGCCCAGCATTCTGTAGAACATACCAGTTACTGAAATATTTCTATATCATCTAAAAAAGGTTATTTTATTTCATTATTTATATTTGTTTTTAAAAAAATAAGCCTCAAATCTTTTATATACTTTTTTTGGATTGAGTTTTTCAAATATGGGTCACTGGATCCTCATAAGTGAAAAGATTTTCCGTTTATAGATTTTGCCTTAGTTTTCATTTTGATTTTTAAGAAATTTATTTGACAAGTGGAATTTGTATTTATAGGGTACCATGTGATATTTTATTTGTGTACCTCTTTCCTCAATTTGAGAAACATTTTATCAAATGTTTATTATTTCTCTCTGAAAACATTATTAGTGGGCTGAAGATTTAGCTCAGTGGTTCCGGCGCCTGCCTTGGAAGCAAAAGGTCCTGAGTTCGATCCCTGGTAACCACAAACAGTACTGGGCATGGTGACTCACGTCTACCAGCAATCAATACCACATACCACAATGCCGGGCATGGTGGCTCACGCCTGTCTTCCCAGCACTCAGGAGGGAGAGACAGGAGGATTGCTGAGTTTGAGGCTTGCCTGGGCACCATAGTGAGCTCAGGGCCAGTCTGAACTACAAAGCGTGACCCTGTCTCAAAAAACAAAACAAAACAAAACAGGGGCTGGAGGGTTAGCTCAGTGGTTCTGGTGCCTGCCTCACAAGCACAAGGTCCTGAGTTCGATCCCCAATAACCACATACAATGCTGGGCATGGAGACTCACGCCCACCAGCAATCAATACCACATACCACAGTGCTGGGCGTGGTGGCTTACGCCTGTCATCCGAGCACTCGGGAGGCAGAGGCAGGAGGATTGCTGAGTTCGAGGCTTGCCTGGACCACATAGTGAGCTCAGGGCCAGCCTGAACTACAAAGCAAGACCCTGTCTCAAAAAACAAAACAAAACAAAAAAACATTATCAGTGATTTGTAGCTTTGTTGTGTACTGTCATGGCTCTGACCACCCTGCTGTTCAGTGGGCAGCAGAGCTTGTGTCTTTGAGCTAACTGTCTCCCAAGCTGCCATGGCCCCTTTGTCCACAGGCCCTGGAAAACACTATTCTCAGCCTCTATGAGATTGATCTTGTTTTGAGTGGTAATGGAGATTGAACCCAGGGCCTTTGAGTTGCTAAGTTGCTCAGGGTGGGCTCAGACTTGTGATCCTCCTGCCTCAGCCTTCTAGACTGCTGGAATTACAAGTTTGTGCCACTGCCCCACCCGGCAGAGAATGACTTTCTGTTCCACAAGGGGGTGGGATCATACAGTATTTCTTTCTGTCCCTACTTTGTTTGTTAACATGATGACCTCAGTTCCATCCCTGTTGTCACAGGATACCATTTAGTTTTTGTCATGGCTGAGCAGTGTTCTGTTGCACATTTGTGTTAGAGTTTTTTCTATCAGTTGGTGGACACATGGCCATTTCCATTTCTTGGTATTGTGTGGAATCCTGCAACAAAGCCTGCAGACGTTCTTACTGTACTGACTTTGTTTCCTCTGGATTCATGCCGGTGGTGGGATTGCTGATTATAGGCCAACTTTTTTATTTCTACTTTTTGTGGAACCAAGGGTTGAACTCAGGACCTTGCATTTGCCAGGCAGGTGGGGCACCCCTGAGCTACATCTTTTTTTAAATACTTGGGGTTGAAGGCAGGCGGCACCACCACTGAGCTAAATCCTCTGCTGGATGGCTGATTTTAGGCTAGTTCTATTATTTATTTAAGAAACCTGCATGGTGTTGTTTGTAATGCTGTGTTCATTTACCTCCCCACCACTGGTGTGAGAACTTTCTTTTGGCCACATTGTTTTTCCATTTTGCACTACTTTGTCTGGAGTGTGTTGTTACCTGTGTACCTATGATCCTTCACTCCTTGAGATGAGAAATTACATTTTTAAGGTGTTCATAGTGGTACTTAGTGTAAACTTAGCATTTGGGAGGCTGAGGCAGGAAGGTCATTGAGAGTTGAGGGTCAACCTGGGCTACCTTGTCGGTCTAAGGCCAGCCTGACCTACATAGCAAGTCTTTGTCTCAAAAAACAAAGGAAGAAATCACCAGTTTTTAGCCCAGTAATTCATGCCTTCTAAGCAATAAAGTCCTTGCAGAGATGTTTTTTTTTGGGGGGGGTGGTACCGGGGATTGAACTCATGACTTTGTGCTGGTGAGGCAGTTGCTGGAACCACTGGGCTAAATCCCTGGCCTGCAATTATGTTTTTATGAAATTGGAAGTAGTTATAACAAACTAATCATATTTTACTTGAATACTAAGTCAGTAGTTGTAGATTTATTTTGAAATACTAGCACAGTTGGACATCTTTTTTTTTTGATTAATTTACCTTTTTCTAGTTAAGTGCTGAGGCGCTTTTTTGAGTGCAAAGGTAACCTCCGTGGCTTCTCAGTAAAACCTGGCCATGTGACGCGTGGACAGGTGCTCTGGGCTCACCACAGCCTGGGGCCGGCTGCTGTGCAGGCTGGAGGGTGGAGGGCTGGAGACAGGGCCGGCTGCAGTGCCTGCTCACCACATCAGCTCTGTCCCTCCTCTGTTGGGAGTCAGCTCAGGTCTGTCAGCTTGTTTGTTTGTAGAGTTTAACTGGCCTTGAACCCAGCAGTGACCCTCCTCTCTTGGCCTGTTGGAGTGACAGACAGCCCAGGGCCTTCGAGCTGGCTGGAGCAGCTGCGCCTCAGGTGTGTGCTGACTCTTGGGCAGACTGACTGACGGTGGGGGGAGAAGGCTGGGGGGCTGTGTAAATGTCAGGAGTTCCTAGGAGTATGGCAGAGACAGGGGAGATGCCGGCTGATGAGCTGTGGAGGAGCTGAGGACGGAACCTACCTGGTTTGAAGTTCTGCTCAGAGAAAGGAGGGTCCCACCCCTCCTCACCTGGTCCCACCTGGTGTCATCCCGCTGTACTGTGGGCTGAGGGCCTGGTTTCTGCCTATGGCTCCCTGTCTGTATGTTCAGTGTCACAGATGAGGCCTCTGTCATGTTAAGATGTGGAAAGGACAGTCAGAGGCATCTTAGTGGCTTGGTCTGGCTCTGAGAGAACAAGCGGGAGCTCACGGGTCAGCCTGAAGCTAGGAGAGAGGGTGTTCAGGCAGAGGGGCCCTGTACTGAAGGTGTGAGCTAGGTGTGCGGGTTGTGTGTGGGACTGTGGTCTCTGTCCTCTGGCCGGGGGAGGGGAGGTGCCTGTTATAAGTGGAGATTCTGGGGATGCTCCATGTGCACCTTTTGTTTTGACTGAATTTGGAGCTCTACTGGCCTCACTTCTACCACAGCCCAAGGCAAGACACAGTCTTGGACAGTGTGAGACTACAAAATGCTGCTGGAGAAAGGCTTCTTCACTTTGTTATTTTGGTGTGTCATCTATTTATGCGACCAAGGGATGGCCTTTGAAAATGTATTTTGAAGATATTCTTAATGCCGGACGTGGTGACTCATGCCTGTAATCCCAGCACTCGGGAGGCAGAGACAGGAGGATTGCTGAGTTCACGGCGGCTTGCCTGGGCACCATAGTGAGCTCAGGGCCAGCCTGAACTACAACGCGAGACCCTGTCTCAAAAAGCAAAAAAAAAAAAAAAAAAGATATTCTTGCTAGCAGCAGGAAGCTATTGAATGAAAACAACTTGTATTTATTTTCACGTACTCGGGGTTGAACTCAGAGCCTCCACATGGAGCTACATTTCAACCCTTTATTTTTTTTTACCAGGAGACACGGTCTTCCTAAGTTTGGCTAAGTTGCCCAGGCTGGGCTTGAACATGCAGTTTACTGTCTTGGACTCCAGAGTGAAGGGCTCACAGGCCTGCGTCCCATGTCTTGCTGACACAGAACTTTTTAAACTTCTGGCAAATGTGTCATTGTTAGCTGAATCTGTGGATCCGGAGCTCGTGAGAAGTCAGTGCTGAAGATGCTGGTTGTCCCCAGAGACGCCCTGTGTGCTCTGTTCCGTGAGGCTGTGAGGAAGAGGAGCTGAGGCAGTTGGAGGAGCCAGGGGTGATAACTGGGTCCTTGGCCCCCTGCCCAGGGTGGCCTGCCATGACCTGGGGATTAGCAGGGCAAGGGAGGTGTACAAAAGGCAGTTCCTGCTGCATCTTTGGCACCTGGTTACTATATTTCACCTGAAAATGTACTTTAGTTGGATTTGCCACACCTAGCTTTGAATGGCGTTTTAGAAAATAGTTCCTTGAAAGAGTAGCGGCCTGTCCGGTGTCCCTGATTGGTTGGTAGGTGTCTGAATGTATAGCCCTGCCTGACCTTGAAATGCAGTGGTGGTGAAGCTATGGCAAGCTTGCCACAGTGGGCACAGTGGCTGGGCATCAGACACTCAGGTTTAACGGCAGTGTTGGCACTATGCAATAAATAAGTGGGTGTTGAGTTGCTGATGGGGCACTCAGTCTCTGAAAGGTTCGCCATCACTGATCCAGAGAAATGAAAAATGCTACTCTTGGATCAGTGGAGGTGATTTTTTTCTTGTTTATAAAAAGATGGTATTGTTTGAAAACTGGCGAGTAGGCCTGTGAAAGTAAATGTCCTTGTGCACATGTCAGTTACTGTGATTGTGAGGGTAATGTACCCAGATACACTTCTTTTAAAAAATCTTACATGGGGCTGGGGATTTAGCTCAAGAGCTCAAGTTCGATCCCAGTATCACCAAAAAAAGCCCAAACCAAAACCCTAGATGGCCATGAGAAGGCTTGTCCCCTTAAGGCAGGTGACACTTCTGTGTCGCAGAGGTGCTGTTGGATGTGACTAAGAGCTTTGCTCTGCATCTGTGCTGAGCCGGTAGGGCCAGGTTTCAGATTAGGAAGAGGAGCAGAGCGGGAAACCCACAGGCTGGAGTTACCCTCGTCAGTTTGGAGGATGGTACTGACAGAATCATTTCCTGGTGGTTTTGTGCTTCGTTGTGGATTTCCTTTCAAATATGCTGGAAGAGTGAGATACCAGCCATGTGTAGTGGAGTCCAGGTCACACACAGAGCCCCATCTGCGTGCGTGTGAACGATACAGCCGTCCTGAAGTGAGGCGTGCTGGCTGAGTTAGGGAAAGCAGTTCAGATTTCCGTTAGCGAGGGAAGTGAGCACTTTGGGGTTTGTGTGTGTGTGTCTGCAGCACGTGGGGACATGGAGGTCTTGTTGGCTCATCCTGGTCCACTTTCTCCTGTTTCCTTCTCCCCTCCCCACCCCACCATGCACTCTGTGTGCGTGTGCTCTTCTGCACGCTGCCCCTTGTTCCCGGCTGCAGTTGGACCCAGTGCTGTACCTGCTGGGCCAGCTGTTTGTGTGCCCATGGTTGAGCAGCACAGCAGCTCCGCAGAGAGCCTGCATGCAGTGACCCCAGCAGCACGAAGGGGATCTCGGAGTGGCGTCCAATTTTAGCTGTTCGGAAAGCTGAAAAACCTGAGACTGAGAATTCATGAATGTTTAGGGTTCGAAGACTAAATTGTTCACCACTGAAATGGTGAACGAGTTATTAGGGATTTCAATAAATAGTCACTAATTTGCATTAAGATGGAAGAAACATTTCCATGTTACTCAACAAAAATCCGTACTTTACTTCTGAACAAGTAGAGTTATATTTTTGTTGTTGTTTTTTTCCCCATTGCTATGAAAACTAAGGCAGAATAAATATTCTGTGCATTTGGAATTATGAGTAGGTAATGTATAGCCTGAAAAAAAATTTTTTTTTTTTTTTTGAGACAGGGTCTCGCTTTGTAGTAGGCTGGCCTTGAGCTCACTATGTAGCCCAGGCAAACCTGGAATTCAGCAATCTTCCTGGGTCTGCCTCCCAAGTGCTGGGATGACAGGCGTGAGCTACCATGCCCAGCACTGTGGTATGTGGTATTGATGGCTGGTGGGCGTGAGTTGCCACACTCAGCATTGTATGTGGTTACTGGGATCGAACTCAGGACCTTGTGCTTGCGAGGCAGGCGCTGGAACTACTGAGCTAAATCTCTGGCCCAATATCCTGAATTTTTAAAATGGAATTATTAGATCAAATATGTATAGATTTTAAAATTTAATATGCTGTTACTTGGTTTTTCAGAGATAGTATAGATTCACTTTTGTTTTTCTTTTTTGAGACAAGGCCAGCTGTGTAGTACAGGCCACTGTGAGCTCACTGTACACTCCAGTCTGGTGATTCTTCCTGTCTCAGGCTACTGATTGCTAATAGAGTCACTGTTTAACAGCTGTGTATAAGGATGCTCATTGTCTCTGTTTTTGCCAGTTCAGTGGGCACGTGTGGTTTCACCAGGGAATTTCACACTGTAGCTATACCGTCTCGGCCTCCAACAGGTTCGTGTGCTCTTTGCTGCTGTTTTCCCTTCCCTTGCTCCATAACATTGTAAGAACCCTGCGTTGTAGTTTTAAACAATTGTAAACTTGGAACTCATCTTTATTTGGAGTATTAATGTGCCTCTCTTCCCCTGCTATCATCTGAGCTGTGTTTATTATTTTTCTGCTGAGGTCCATGAATACAGAGGCTCTTTTACTTTTTAATTTATTTTTAGTTTTTTTTTTTTTTTTGAGATGATCTTGCCTTGTAGTTCAGGCTGGCCTTTTTTTTTTTTTTTTTTTTTTTTTTTAAGGTACCAGGGATTGAACTTGGGTCCTTGTGCTTACAAGGTAGGCACAGTACCACTTAAGCTAAATCCCTGACCCAGTTTCTGGTTTTTTGAGACAGGATCTCACTATGTAGTTCAGATTGGCCTTGAATTTACTCTGAAGCCCAGGCTGGCCTCAAACTGACAGCAATTCTCCTGTCTCAGTTTCCCAAGTACTAGTATTACAGGAGTGCACCACTATGTACAGCTAAGGCTCTTTTAAAAAGACAGCTTCTTTCCATGTCAGGTCTTCCATATTACTAAGAAACCATACTACATAATTTCTCATTGTTAATCACTCTCACTTTAACTGCAGTTGCTCCATTAAACCAAATGATAAATAAATTAGAGAAAAATAATGGTAGAAGTTTTGAATTGGGGAAGAGGGAGAGGGTAGGGAGCACCTACTAGGGAGGGATTGGATTTTAAACATATACCAATTTAATAAAAGATGTTAAAACTGTCAGTTTTTAAATACCAGTCTTGGTGGCTCAAGCCTGTATAATCCCAGCACTCAGGCAGAGGCAGGAGGATTGCTGAGCTGGAGACTTGCCTGAGCTACATACATAGTGAGCTCAGGGCCATCCTGAACTACAAAGCAAGACTGTCTCAAAAAAAAAAAAAAAAGTCAGTTTTTTTCCTTACCAGTGCTGGATCGTCCCCTAGGGGTCAAAGCGCAAAAGTGCAGCAGCAGGCCCTAGACACTGAAGACAGTGTTGCATAGGCCAAAGCTTGCAGGGTTGAAATCTCTAGTGCACCTTGTTCCACCTGCCTAGGGGTAGTGAAGTTGAAACCAAGGCAGTGAAGCAACTGGCATAATAGTTCATGTTGGGCTCCTTGTAGTTTCTGAACAAATTAAAGCTGATGCACGAGTTCTGTGCTTTAGAGTGAGGGGGAGATTGTAAGTCCTTCTGTTTCTAATCTGGTAATGAAATTGACATATGTGTTCACCTAATACTCAGATGAATTAGTGTGATAAAAAAGATTTGCTGCAACTTACTTTGAATGTGGGCCAACACTTTCCCTCAGCCGGCCTAAACTGTAGAGGAGGCAGGCAGTAAGTCTCATCAGCTGTAGCTAATAGAAATGTGCTTGCTAATGGGTGACTCCAACAGGTCTAGTTTTTCCTGACACGAAGTATGAGGGTGAGATTCAGGCACAGAGAACAGCCCGGGACACTGCCCTGGCCGTGCCCTGTAGATGGACATTAGGTATATGCTGCCCACTGGCACTGAGTCTTTGGTACGTGCATTCACAAAGCACTTAGCCTTCTACCCCAGCTCAGAGGGAGTTGTCAGCATCAGCTTACTGATCTATTGGCTTTCTGTGACTTTAGCAGAGCAGTTGGTGGCGGTTTTCCTGTTGGGCCACTTTGGTTCTGCTGGTTTTGGCTGTTGGATCTATAGGATAGGCTGGTGGCCACACATGTCATTGCAGATGGTGGGTTTGAAATCACCTCACTACTGGATCTCTCATAACCCTTAACCTGGAAGGTGCACTTTTGAAAAGTCACGTACACAAGAATGGTTTAAAGGAGCTATTAACACTTTAGGACCAAAACAGGTCAGGCAATTAAATGTGAGCATCCATTTCAAAGGTAGACTTATACTAGGATTTCTATCAGTGCTATTTATTCATTCTCTATAAAAGAAAGTAAAATGTAGATAGCATTTGTCAGTCCACAGATGACTTTCCCCTTTTTGCTGAGTGTGATATTAGACTAAAAACTACTGTTTTGTCTTATGGTGACAGATTTACCCTATAGGGTAGTATATGAGGTGTCTGACACAAAGAGGTTACTCTCCTTTTTAAGTGGAAATGATAGGTGTGTAAGATTGGTAGTGTGGCTCAGCTCTTGATACTGAGCTCAACATATGTAGTTATGTTATCTTTCCTAATTATACCTTGTTTTAACTGTCACATTGTTTTGTAACACACACAAAAAATGTAATTATACAAAGACTTAACTTCACATATGTAAACAGTCTCAGTTTGGTGTGTGCTAGGCACAATGGTCTTCCGTAAGCCTCCACACAAAGACAAAAGCATGCATTATAAGAGAAAGTCCAAGATGGGAAGTGATAAACTGGGTATTGAGTGGAGCTTTGTTAACATTTTGCTGGTATCCTTGTAAAATTTCCATGTATTCATTAAATCACATTATGTCATTCTTATTGTTAGGAACTGACTTGAAGTTTTCAGTTGTACTCTCACAGTTGTCTCATACTGTTTAGGGTAGTTGGAAGATAACAGGTGTTCTTTCCACTCTTTTTTTTTTTTTAATTTTTTGAGACAGGCTCTTGCTTTGTAGTTCAAGCTGGCCCTGAACTCACTATACAGCCCAAGTTGCCTCAAACTTAGAGCAATTCTGCTGCCTCTGCCTTCTGAGTGCTGGGATTACAGGTGGGAGCCACCATACCCAATGTTCTTTCTACTCTTTTGATGTGAATGTTTGAAGAGGTACTGAAGTTGAGTTGTTGAGTGAGTAGGGTTTTGTGTTAGGGAATACATTGTTTCAGTTGCAAAAGATAGGACTTTTTGTGCATTATAGAAGGTTCTTAGTTGCTGAGGATGCTACAAATTGAAAATAGTAAAATGTTGAGACTGCTAAGTGGTATTGATAATTCAGAACCTTTGAATATCTTTTGTATGGTCTGTCTTTTTTTTTTTGGTGGTACTGGAGATCGAACTTGGGCCCTTATGCTTCAAAGGTAGGTGCGGTACCATTTGAGCGAAATCCCCAGCCCTTGGTCTTTTTTTTTTTTTGTCTTTGAGATAATCTCCCTAAATTGCCCAGGCTGAGTTTGATCCTCTGCCTCAGCATTCCAGAGTGCTAAGATTATAGGTGTGTGTCAGCCTCACTTCTTTGCATGGCCTCAGAAAATGAACTTATCAAATTTTTATTTAACATTGGTAGATATAATTAATTCACAACAGTGCTGTCTAGAGCTATAAAACAAATTGGGATGATTCCTTTAATCATTGAGCAATACAAGGTGTCCCAAACATCTCAGTTTTTTTTTTTTTTTTTTTGAGACAGGGTCTCGCTTTGTAGTTCAGGCTGGCCCTGAGCTCACTATGTAGTCCAGGCAAGCCTTGAACTCAGCAATCCTCCTGCTTCTGCCTCCCGAGTGCTGGCATTACAGGTGTGAGCTACCATGCCAGGCACTGTGGTATGTAGTATTGGTTGCTGGTGGGCGTGAGTCACCACACCCAGCATTGTATGTGATTATCACATCGAACTCAGGACCTTGCACTTGGAGGCAGGCGCTGGAACCACTGAGCTAAATCTCTGGGCCTTTTCTTTTTTGAGACTGGGTCTTGCTGTGTAGTTCAGGCTGGCCTTAAACTCACCATGTAGCCCAGGTTGGCCTTGAACTCACAGCAATGCCCGCCTTGGATCCTCAGTGCTAGGATTACAGCTGTGTACTACCTTTCCTAATTAAATTTTTTTTTTTCAAACAGGAACTCTGTGCAGTTCACTATTACAGAAGTGCCTGAGATGCTCAGAAGGGTGGCAGAAATGTGTGGTTGGGAAGTGCTATGGTTGTTGCCCTCAGCTTGTTCAGGGAAGAGATCTGATGGACTTTTGAGCTTAAGCTGAAGACTGCGCTTGAAATCATCCTTAGTCAGTACCTGACCTGGAAGGAAGAAGGGAACTTCTAGCACGAGCCTTGCAGGTGCAGAGTGATATCTGTTTCTGATAGCTTCATATTGTCCTGCACTGCTGCTTTTTTACTTGGGGCAGCAAATCTGGTTTATTGTAATTTCAAGGAAGGGTTTGGCAGAGCACAATGGCCTATGAGCGCCTTGCTGCCTTGATAACATCAAGGTGTGGCCTGACCAGGGAGTTGGAGCCAGCCAGCTAGCTCAGGGAGCCCAGTGCGGGGCAGGCGGGGAGGTCCTCTACACCCCTGAAAACTGGTGCGTCTTCAGGTCCTGCTTTCGTGCTCATTTGAACGCAGTTAAAACAACCAGCTAGAACTGTTTGGCATAATATTGTCATCTTGGAATGTATTTTTGGGCTTATTTTTATTTTTAAAAGTCAGCTTTCAAAACTTTGTTAATATTAGTTGAGAGGAAGAATATTAAGTGCTGTGGGTAAGAAATTTTCTTTATTTTCTGTGATGCAGAGATTGATTTAAAAATATGCACTCCTCCAGCAAACTACCAGAGTTACTGTATTCCTTGTCAAGCCCATTTTACAAGTTTGGTGTTAATGCCTCAACTGACTTAATTTGATACTAACATGCATCTTACTAGGCAGTGCATTTAAGATATTTTATACAGTATATTTTTTATCTTTGTGGAGTTAGTGAAATAATGCTAAAGGCTTTCTATTATGTATGTTTTACAATTTAAATACAGCTTTTATAATATGCATGTTTTAAATGTAAGCACCATTGCATTTGTCTTGTCATAAAAAGTTTATGTGAAGGGTGATTTCCTTTGAGATGTGGGATGTGTTTAAAATGAATAATTGGTTTTTTGAGCAGCTTTTAGAATTATTTAGATTTGTAGCATTTTTACTTAAAATTTGGTAAAATTTAACAAGACATGAAAAATAAATTGAGAATGAACTCATCGCTTCTCGGCCTTTTGGCTAAGATCAAGTGTAGAATGAACTCTTGTAAGACTAATATAATATGGCTAATTATTTAGAAAAGTACAAAAATAAATCATAGGCAGTAGGCTGTCTGATAGCTCATTTAAAAGAAAGCAGAGTACTTCTTGCTAAGTGTTTTAAGTGTAATACATGGATGGGATTATAGCTATGTGGAACTAAGAACTTATTCAAGAAATTTAAAGAAAAGTTTTCAAAGTACATAACCTAAGTGGAAATATTGAGGGTTTTTTTTTTTTTTTTTCCCGAGACAGGGTCTCGCTTTGTAGTTCAGGCTGGCTGTGAGCTCACTATGTAGTCCAGGCAAGCCTCGAACTCAGCAATCCTCCTGTCTATGCCTCCCGAGTGCTGGGATTACAGGCATGAGCCACCACGCCCAGCATTGTATGTGTTTACTGGGGATGGAACTCAGGACCTTGCCCTTAAGAGGCAGGCACCGGAACCACTGAGCTAAATCTGTCCTGAAATACTTTTTGATGGCAACTCTTCTCTAAGTATTTTAAATGCATGTTTGTTTATCTGTTAATGCATTCTACATCGAGCAGTTAGGACTTACAGAGGGGGAAAGTGCATTCATACTTCAAGGTGATGGGTGAGGAGGATGGATGGTAGGGAGAATCAGACTCCACAGCCAGCAGCTAAACCTAGTCAGTTGAGTT
>PVIC010028956.1:0-22819 GCA_004025085.1 Thryonomys swinderianus
GGAGATAATGGCGTAACGAATCCAGTTTACAAAGTTAGCCAGTGAGCGGGCTGAGACCTTGCAGGGAGGAGTGTGAGACTATCGCGCACGTGGCCTCAGTAAATATGAAGAATACAAGGGACTGCACATGATCCGCATTTGCATGGACAGGGGATTTCAGTTTTTTCTCCATGGGGTGGCTTGGTTTCAGGTTTCTGTGTTAAATTTTCCTCTGCTTCAGATTCCCATGTGATACTTGGTATATTACACTGCCTAGCTCAGTCATCTTGTGAGAATAAATAGCCCCATTCATATTTCTTTTTACTTGGGGAGTTAAGATCATCCAAGTTTAGAAACATATTTTTAATAATTTTTTTTTAGCATTGCCCATAGTGCTTAACAGAAAGAATTTATTTACCTTAAGTGTTGAGGAAATAGAACGAAGTAAAATTTTGCCAGACTGACATCTTACATCTTTCAAATCCCCTGACATGGCTGGCCAGTTACGTAAAAATTACTTCCTCTGCCTTCAGGTTGATAAACCTCACTGTTGAATTTATGGATGACACAGGTATTTACTGAGCATCTATTAAGTATAATAAAGTCATCTGAGACACAGCAGGAAGAGCTGAAATATAAATTTGTTGTACTGCACTCTGGCACTAATATGCTTAATTAAGAGACTATAGGCCCTTTTATCTTTAGAGATGAATTTCAGGATGAATGAGGCATTCAGGGGCTTCCTGCAAAGAGTGAGCTTCCTGTCATTACTCACATCCAAGTAGATGGTGGCTTTCTACCTGAACAGCTTGTTGTACATGGGAGGCAAAGGTCAATTTGTGGGAAACCAAACAAAATTTCTAGAATTATAGGGAGCAAGGAGTGATGCTAACAACATTCTGGAAAGGTTAATGTAACCTCCTTTGTTCAATCACTGGTGCAGACAGATGACTTGAAATAGGAAGAGAGTACAGGGTCAACATGGTGTTGTAGGCCGGAGATGTTCTGATCTCACCAGCACGAGTTGGAAGGAGATGTCACCTCTAGGAGCAAAGCAGAGGACAGCAGAGTGACTGATGCCAGCTCGGCTTGGACCCTCCCAAGCAATGCCAAGCTCTCTGTGAGTCAACTGGACCACATGTCAAAGTGTATCCACCCTACGTCCTCAGCACAGGCTTCTTTGTTATTTATAATTTTTATTAGCGTATTCTTCTGACTGATAATAAATATATTCATCCCAGGGAATTGGCATAGATACATATTCCATCGTGACGCTTTTTACTTCCTTTTCCCTTCCCCTATCCTTCTCTCCCTTCCATCCTCAGACCCCCTTCCCATCTCCACAAAATGGTGCTCGGATTCCTCCATAGGGCGTGGGGGGAGCAGGGCAGGTGGGAGAGTGAGAGGAAGCGAGAGGGTATGGAGGGACGGAAAGAAATCACCTAGGTATCATCTAGGTATCATTCTGGTTTCTCCCCCTCCCACAACACCCCTGTTTTTTTTTTCTCCCCAGGCAGGCACGTGACCTGGGAGCAGCTCCCTTGGGAGCCAAGCTTTTCCTCATCTCCTGGCGTTTAATCTAATAGAAATGTCTAAACTAGCCGGCTGGCTCTGCTTGAGAGAGGGGAGAAACATTCTATGAACAATCACTCCCTTTGAAACTACATCTGCAGAAAAGATGTCGTGGAGGAGTGGGGTAGGGGGTCTGGCACCTCTCCTCGTGACTGGCTGGCCCATCTCTCTCTGCCTTTTGGCTTTGACCTGATAAAGACCTCCAGAAGGGACTTCCAGAGCCCAGCCAAGGCACTGTGCTTCTGTCACCTCCCAGCCAATTTGCAGCGCTGACAGATGAAGTATCTGCTGGTCGCTCGTCAACCAGAAGGTTCAGTCCGAGTTTTGCAGGGAGCATCTCTGCAGATCTCGCTTCTTAAACGCATCAAAACACACTCTCCTGCTGGGAGGCTGCAAGGAGGTTTGTGAATTTCTACTTTTGCCCTGGGATAGTCAGTGCAAGTTCTCCCCAGTTAGGATCCGTGTGGCGGGAGCACAAAGTCCTGGATTCACGCTTGCAAAGTAGTCTAGCGTTTGTCCTTAAGGAGCATTGTTGTCCGGGTAAATAAAGACCCTTTGTGGGTATACTACCTGCAAATGCAAGCTGCGGATTTTACCAGCATTTGATCACCTAAAGTGTCTACTAAGAGGCCTCAGTGCCCTTGGGCGTGTAGGGTTGTCATATGGACTGGCTTGCCTGAGGCTCGAAACAAATGGGAAGGTTTCTTCAATGTCGCTAAATTTTTAAGAGTTTGCCAAGTCCTTTCATTAATCTTCTCTCTCTTGCTTCCAAGTCAATATCTCCAGCAAAACGAAGTGTCAAAGAAAAAAATACATTTCAATAGGCGTTACTTTTGTTTCTCAGAGTTTTTGGAGAGATCAAAGGCCAAGGACAGGATGAGAGGTATCAGGGACACAAATATCCTTAATGAAGGTCCCTGAGCAGGCTGCTTGGGTAGCAATGCAAATGTGGGATGTGGAGCATTTCCAGGGACAGTGAGGGGTGTACTGTGACTCACTCCCCATGGGGAGGGAGCCCAAGACAGGAGAGAGGAGCTGCGGGAGAGCTGCACGGGGCATTGCTGCGGTCCCAGACTTGGGACATCACAGAGGCACAGTGAACTAGGCCCCCGACTCACTCATGCCTGATCTGCGTGTGGGATTTGGGCTCTCAGTGCCCACCCTCTGGGGGTAGATGGGCATTGCCAGAATGGCCTGTCAGTCCAGAAGGTGTTGGCCAGATCTCATGAGTTCTCTGTGGGCCGGATGTACACCTGTTAAAGAGACATTTCCAGCGGGGACAAGTTGCTCCAACAGAGGGCAGGCTTGGAAAAGTAGAAGGACCCAATGGAGGTGTCACTTAGTTTTAACAGAGAGGAGGGATTGAGTGGATCATTTAAATTTAAAGGAGGTTGGTAGGTGGAATAATGATGATTTCTGTTTATACACACATCCAATGAATATTCAACCCAGTGCATAGAATTGTCCTAGAAAGTAGGGGCTCTAGAACAAAAACAAAATGAAAAGAAGTACATTAACAATCTAAAGTGGCATTAGTCACGTGATAGGGACAGGAGACATGCAGGTTTTACATGTAGGAAAATCGTTAGCACAAGGTCATGTCGCTCTGCTGTTGCTTTAGGGCACACGAGGAAGTCACCAAGTAGACAGAGTATCTTAACTGAGAGCTCAGGCCACCCTAGTTCCCATCTCACTATGTCCCCATTGAATCTTTTTGATGCTAAATGCCATTGGGAAGGTTCTGTTCTGAGTGTCACATTCAATAGACTGTCATTGATTTCTCTAAGAAATAGAATGAGGCTCTACAGAGGCTATCAAAACATTAGATATAAGAAAACACATCGTAACCATAGTTTTCTCCCTGTAGTCTACAGTTTCTGGGAAAACATAGTCTGTCCACTTATTTAAAAATGCAGATCCACTCCGTTGGTTGAATGAAGCCACTTTTTTGTGTAATGAGATACTCTGATTTGTGAGTGTTATATGCAAATGTCAGACTGAACTTCCCTAGCTCATTACAAAACCCACTGCCATAGATGAGATGTATCTTACCTTTTCTTCTCTTGCATGCAGGGTTTGCCACTGATAACTTAGATGGTTTCTAGTTGACAGGCTCCCCCTTATGAGGCCAGCCTCTCCATCTTTTCCTTCCTTTAGATATCAGGCTTAAAATACTTCTTTGTCAACATTCCATTCATTGAGTCTGGACTATGAGTTTGTCTTGGGGAATCATTTCACACAAAAGAAATAGCAGAAGTGGTGCCATGCCATGTGACCCTCAAGCGTAGGTCCTCACAGATGTTTTGGACACCTCTGGGATCTTTGTTCTTAGAACCCAGCCATCTATTGGACCCCAGGCCACATAGGAAAACCCTGCGCTGGTGTTCTGGCCCCACAGCAGGCTGAGGTCTCATTCTATAATGACCATGCACCACCAGGTATCTTTCCTGCGGACCCGTGTGAGAAACAGCTGGGAGCTCAGTACTATGAGAAATGGTTGCATGTGATCACTGTTGTTTTAAACCACAGGGTGTCAAGTTGTCTGTGACGCAGCTGGCCAGACATACTGCTGAGGAACCTGAAATAGAGGACCGCTCCATTCTGGAAGTGTACCCTTGGATTTAGAGTCCACTCCACATCCAGCCACCATCTCTCTCCTTCCCCTGGAAGTGGTAGGCTGTCCGGACCATGGATCGCACACTTTTCTCTGTGTAAGGTGACTTTTGCTCCTCCATGGTGGATTCGTGTCCTGTCCCTATTCCTCTGGTCATGTACTTTGGGGCTTGGCTCAAAATCATTCAGCTGTAAAGACACAGAGTTTCAAATCACCCTGTCTGCTTCAGGATGCGCAAATACCCCTGCAGCAGGGAGATTCCTCCTGGGAAATTTCGAAAGTGAGTTGACATGCAGGAGGAATTTGAATAAAATAATTTCTGCCCAGACAATTCTGGGTGCAACGAAGTTGTCCCCCGAATCAGGTAAGTTAGAAAATATCTGAGGAAAGAGAAGAGAGACATGGTCACCCCCAACACGAAGAACAGTGCTTCGTTTCTGAGTAAAGGGTCGGCAAATCACAAAGTTATGAGAGGCAGAAAGCACCTAAAGCAGCAGCTGTCATGGTGAGGAAACACAGCTGCTCCCACTCACACTTGGCCTAGGTGTATGGCAGCACCAGGGTGTGCAACGCACAACCCGCACAACTGTATCCAGAGATTCTGCTGCCTTCTGTCCTCACCACCTGTACCCCCCACAAAAGTAGAGAAGCAACACCCCAGCAAAGGAGAAAAAGCGGGGCCAGTGAGGGGAGAGATGTCCAAAGCCACACAGCTATGCAGAGACCCACACTAAACTTGAATTCAAGATTCTTGAATTTCAAACAGTATTTTTTTTCCCTTCGTGCCATATTGTGTGGAAGAAATGTTTCTACTTTGCAAAAGAAGTTTCAGTTGAAGAGTATTCAAATCCACAGGCTGTAACCTAAACCAGGCCTGTTCTCTTAATGTAGAAACAAGTTCCAGATGGGTTACAGATGCTAAGCATAGTAGTCTCCCATGTGAAGCGGGGACAGTAAACGCACCTACCTCTCAGCTCTTGCATGGATAAGTGAATTAGATTTGTAAAGCACTCCTAGCAGTGCCTGTCATGGAGCAGGCACTCCGTAAGTGCTGGATGCTGTAGTCATTATTAGTGTGTATTTCTCCCCTATTGAAATGATGCCTGTTTGTTTTTCTACCAAATCACTAGAATAACTCCTAACTGCGGAAGCCAATTGATCTCACCCATTGCCTTGGCCACCAGCCTATTGCTCTGCTTTTCCCTACTGTGATCAATTCATGGGAGGGGTCTAAATAGTGAGCTGCTTGTGAGAACCTGATGTAACAATAATGCACACCAAGTGCACAGTGGAATATTCATAGAAATAAAGTGCACAATAAATGTAATCCACATAAATAATCCTGAAATCAAACCCTGCTCCAATCCATGGAAAAATTATCTTCCATGACGTGGGTCCCCGGTGCCAGAAAAGGTTGCAGACCACGATGCTGCGACAGGCGCTGGTCCCAGCTGCTGTACACGTCATCTATCTGTGTGGCTCCCCTTTGTCCGTGTGAGTCAGCTCCTCCGGTCTCGCCTCTGATCCTCGGTCCTGCTAAACAAGTTTTCCATCTTGAGGACTTTGCCCTGGAGATGCTATCTGAAATGCTCTCCCTACTTGGATTTGGACACTCTGTTAAAATATAATAACTTCTCTGTATTTCCTGTGCTGATGTCACTGAGACAAGGAAATCAGTAGGGAAGATGATGCCAGAGCTCTCCCACCTAGAGATTAGGGAGCTCCCCTATACCGGGTGCTCATGCCATCCCCAAACTCATATGCTGAACCCTGACCTCCAATGTCTTGGTGTTCAGAGGTGGAACCTTCGGGTGGTCTTTGGGTCACACAAGGGCAGAACTTTCAGAAGTGGAATTAGCATCCTTGTTAAAGAGACCCCCAAAGAGCTCCGTTAGCCCTTTGTGAGAACACAGTAAACAGAGCTGTGCATGAACCAGGAAAGTGTACCCTCACTAGACACCAGATCTACCAGGGCTTTGATCTCGGACTTGCAGCTTCTAGCACTGTGAGAAATAAAAATAAATGACTGTTGTTTATGAGTCACCTACTCTATGACATTTCATCACAGCAGGCTGAATGGATGAAGATATCCTTCCACAATGAGGAAACTCTAGCTGTGCTGGCTGCTCAAGCCAGGAGTGTCTGAGAAAGGAAAGCCTGGTGGAAAGTCTCCCACCCTGAGGGGTGGGCTGTGTCACTATCTCTTCAGACATCTGGGACCCAAAAGGTTACATGGCCAGAAACAACTCTGAGAGATAATCCCAAAGCAGTACAAAAACTTGACAGGGTTTTTTTGTTTTTGTTTTTTTGTTTTTTTAAATCTTCTGAGTTCTTGCTTGTATCATCTGAGTTCTGAATCCCAAACTCAAGAGTCCTTTCTTGTTTTCTTTCTTTCTGGTACTTCATTGTGGACAAAACTTACTTTGCATTTGGACTGTAAAAGTGGAACTTCACAGCTTTATAGTTTTTCCCGTTTCTATTATGAAATATACAACATGGGTGTGTGATAACAGTTAACACTTATGAAGCAGTCGCCATGTAGTCAGTTTTGTAACCACTGGGTGGAGGTGGCCTTGTGGTTTACCCTGATCCAAGGGACGTGGCAGAGGGGCAGAGGCGGCGCAGAGCAGGCCTGGGTCTTAGAGCCCTGCCCAGGCTCCCTCTGGGCAGCCCCGAGCAGCCTGCTAGAGCATAAGAGGCTGCAACAAGCAGAGCTGAGTCACCCAGCTGAAGACGTGGGGACCAGCCAACCTAGCCAAGTGGTTAGAGGGTTAGCCAGGGTGAGAAAAACCACACAGCTCCTCTTTTTATTTCCTGGGGATCAAACTCAGGACCTTGCACTGACCGGGCCGACCCTGCACTACTATGCTAAACACCCAGGCTGACACAGCTGATCTTTACTGAGATTATCGACTCATAAAAATATGAGGCCCCAAAACATTTTTTTAGTCACTTTCCTGTTGCTGAAACAAGATATACAATACTCACAATTTAAAGGAAAAGAAGTTCATTTTGGCTAACAGTTTCAGAGGGTTCAGTCTATGGTTGGCTGGCTCCAAGGCAGAAGTAGCATGGTGGAAGGGTCTGGTGAATGAAAGCTTCTCAGCCCATGGGAGCCGGAAAATGCAGAAAGAAGGAAAGGAGCTAAGGTTCAGAATATATACCCTTCTGGATTTCAGGCCCAGTGAGCCACCTCCTACCAGCACGGTCAGTCCTGGATTCATCTATTGGCAGATGAGTACAGTGCACTATGATGCAGTCATTTTCCAAACTCATGGGACTTTGGGGCACATTTTAGTTCTAAACCATAAGATAAAGTACAGCCCAAATCTGGCCCGACTACTCTTTTTGAAAATATAATTTTATTGGATCAGAGCTTCACTCATTCATTTACATGTTGCTGTGATTTGAATATAGTTTGTTCCACAGGTGCCTCTTGGGTTTGGTCTCCTATGCAGTAATATGGAGAAGAGGTACTTACGTCAGAGGGCAGATCTGGATTAATGCTTTGCTTGGCAGAGCGAGTTCTCATCACTTTTTGACTTGATTATGTCTCTAGAATGGGCAGCTATAAAGAAAAGCCTTTCCACCTGCACCTGCTTGCCCCTTGGCCCTGAGATCCTTACCCATGGCCCTGACCTTTCTGACTTCCAAGATAGCCTTGCTTTTCAGCAATTATCTCACATCTGGCATTCTGTTTTAGCAACGGAGAACAGATCAAGACATGTATTGTCTACAGCTGTTCCCACATTACAACACCAGAGGTGAGGAGGTCAACACAGTATGACTTGGTGAACTTTAAATATTTACTATCTGTTCTTTGACCCAGAATCCCATTTTAAGTTGGGAAGTGGTTAGTTATATTAAGGAACAAAGCCAAGAACTTTAAGTTGTTATGTGTTTTATTGTCATTAGAACCAGGAAGAATTTATTATGCCCATTTTACAGACTGGGACTAGACATGGTGAGTACAAGTAATCGGTACCTGGTGAAGTCCGGAGAAAGAACAAATAGCCTGACCTTACAGACTTACGGTGTCTGTAGACAGCCTCGATAAATGTTTCTCACTAGATGGATGCCTGGCTGAGGGAATTTATACCTGAATAAACAGCTCAGGTTAGCTCCCAGGAGGAAGGAGAGCAGACAGCTGTGATCTTTGAGTCAGTGATGTATACCTGTGAGCGCAAATGGATTTCTCTCGGAAAGTGCTGGAAATCTCTATATCCAGACCTTATGAGTGTCTGACAGCTCATGTATATATGTGTCCCTCATGGCTGGTCCAGAACTGCTGAAATATATTCTATGTGGTAAGGAGGAGGGAGGAAACAATAAAGAGGGAGGGGTGGAGGTGAAGGAAGAGACAGGTTGGAAAAAGAGAAGAACAATTCATATTCTTTTGCAGATGCATAGGCTTCCATTTGTCTCTGGCAATCATTGTTACCTGTTCTGAAGGTGGGGTTAATCTGGTCACTGGGCAGGTTTGGTGATTCATGGGGGGGATCATTAAACTGCACAGAAAAGACTGGCATAACTTACATTATCATTTTCTGCCTTTGCAGTGCTAGAGGTACGACCTACAGCTCTGAGCATGCCTGGGGATGTGCTGTACCACTGATCGACAGTCCAATCACTAGCTGATCTTATACATAAACTCTGGTCTTTACTGGCCCAGCGTGCTCTAAAGTGAGTGAACGCTTGCTTATCAGACTCCTGCAGTGCAGAGGAACAGCCTTCTCAGCTTACCCACTTCTCAAGAACAGGAGCACAGAGACATCATTGGATCCCAGAAAGAGGAGAAATCTCCCCTGACTTTCTCAGCATCCTCCTCCCTCCCCAACTATGCTGATACTATTCAATAACCCTCATTGACTTTGGGAGGAGAAAAACAAATGTAATTGTTAAAGTGTAAATCCCTTTAAATGCTAAGATCAAAAGGAAAGTTTCCATCCAATAACATAATTAAACATGCAGACGTGTCCAACTTTGATTCATGAATGCTTATACACTTCTAAATTGTTGCCAGGGAGATCAGGGCCCGAGAAAATTAAAACCATTATGCCTCAAAAGGATACATGATTTTCACAGCTTTCTAACATGATTTCCTGTTGTGCAGAACTTTGTGTTTTTTCCCCCCCATTTTCCTCACCCTACCTCTGTTGTGATGTTCAGGGCTAAATGGAGGCAGCTCTGCAAACATTCTTAGATTGAGAATTCCTGCAGGCCCAGCATGATTGGAACAGAAAATTAGCAGTAAATCACTCTTTCTTACTGCATTATATTCACCCACAGGGCAACCCCTTCTTCCTAGGCAGACACCCCCACCCCAAGGATGGTCTCAGGTATGCCTGCATCATAAGTAAAGACCTCAAATTTATGAAGTGTCTGTTTGTGTCAGAGAGACCTGTGCAATATACTTAACTTCTATATGTCTTGAGTGTCTTCTGTTCAGTTTCCCAAGAAGCAGATGTGGAAACAAGTATTGGAATGCCAAAAAAATACAGGGAACTTCAGTATACAGGGGGAAAACAGTACAAGAAAAGTGTATCAGTCACTTCCTCATTGCTGGGACAGAATAACCAAGACACAACTTAAAGGAGAAGTCTATTTCTTCTCATGGTTTTCAGAAAATTCGGTGATGATTGGTTGGCTCCAAGGCTGAAGCAGCATGATGGGAGGGAAAAAGAGAGGGCAGACAGCCTCTCACCCATGGCAGCCAGGGTGCACAGAGCAGGGAAGACTAAGGGACAAGACCAGTGACCACCTCCTACCAGGCCCATCTCCTAACAGCACACTCAGCTACTGAATTCATTATTGGATGAATCTACTGAGCAGTACAGGGACACCATGATCCAACTGTTTTCTGAACACATGGAAGGGGAGCATGTTATAGATCTAAACCATCACAGAAAGGAAGCCAGTCAAAGAGTTAGTTACCATCAGAGATCCTTCTGGGTAAGGCTGGGTAATCATGAAACAAATGTGTGCTTTGAAGCTTTTCTTCCCACGGTGTAAGAGAACAGTGGTATTTAAACACCTGTCACCATAGCGGTCCAGGGTGTTTCCAGAGGATGGCGACACTTCTCTGCTTCAAATGCAGATAGAGAGGAACTTTTTTTTTTTTTTTTGAGACAGGGTCTCGCTTTGTAGTGCAGGCTGGCTCTGAGCTCACTCTGTAACCCAGGCAACTTGAACTCAGCAATCTTTCTGTCTCTGCCTCCCGAGTGCTGGGATGACAGGTGTGAGCCACTATGCCAGGCACTGTGATATGTGGTTTTGATTGCTGGTGGGCATGAGTCTCCATGTCCAGCATTGTATGTGGTTACCGGGGATCGAACTCAGGACTTTGGCTTGTGAGGCAGGTGCCGGAACCACTGAGCTAACCCTCCGGCCCCGAGAGGAACTTTTTGATATCACAAAAAGCCCCAGAGAAAAGAGATGTGGGCACAAGTAGCTGAAAGGCAGCCAGAGTCCTTATGAAGGATAAGGCAGTAAATATAGCCAGCACCCCTGGCCTTTGTCACATTTAGTTTCTCAATCTGTACATCACCAATACTGACAGTGACTCTCTCATGAGGCTATAGCAGAAATTCATCAGTTTAGGAGAACCCAGCTGGGTACATAGTGACCATCCCACTGCATGGTATTATTGTCAGCTGTATTATTTCTATGACTGCTATGATTCGGAACTCAGGAATAAGTATGGTAGAAAAAATTATAAGACTAGGCATGACTTTCAGTTTGCTGGCCTCAGTTTCAACCCTGTGTTGGAACCTGCCACCAGGGTCTGCTGTGATGCTCTTTGTAGCCTCAGCACCTGTCTTGGCCCTTTTTCTTAGGACATCCACATTTTGGCTTTGGGTTCGTTCTTTGGGAACCCCTATTCAGAGCCAAGTGGCACATCACCACATCCCATGCAAGTAGGACCCAAATTCCTCTTGCTGTTCAGGAAAGTCACAAAATTATATCCAGCTGCTTCTTGTAATATTATTGACTCTTGTACCATGTTGATCCACCATGATGCTGCTGGGATTTCGAGTCTGTTTCAAGGAACAAGTAAAATGGTGGGAAGTTGCCAAGAATGAAAGAACCCTAGGGGAGAAAGAAGCAGGCAGCATCAAAGATGCCTTTGTGACTTTCAAATGTACTTAAAGCAGGCAGTCACAGGGCTCTGGTAAAAGAAGGTGTGTATAGAAGGCTTTCTTGGTCCTCCAGTGAGCATCCTGGAGTCCCATGGAGGGAGGACAGAGAGAATGGCTTCATGTCTCACTACAATTTCTCGGTCATTATGTTCTCAGCCAGTTGCTGGTAGAAGGAGAATAGCAGGTTGTACAGTCTCAGGTGTGGTTCAGGCAGGTTGTTTTAATTTCCTTATTGCTGGACATAACACTAAACTTAATGGACCCATACACACCTAATGGAAGAGAAGTTTAACTTGGATCACGTTTTAAAGGGTTTCAGTCCATGGCCAGCTGCTTAAGTCATGGTGACCAGGAAATAGAGCAAAGGATCGGTACCAGAGAGCAAAGTACACAGGAGCAGATATTGTTTCCCACGTAGGTCTATGCGACCCCCTGAGGCACCCCCAGAAGTGTGCTCCACCCATTATTCAGGAAGTTCCTGAGCCAGTTAGGTTCACACAATTAAGCTTTACTGTCACACAGGTGTCTTTGATCAAAAGGCAAATGCCAGAATCATGGTTGCCATAGGCAGGTTGGGGGCAAAATCAAGTTGCCTAGGAAGAGGTCAGCCTATGTCTAGCAGACTTAAGCAGACGGGCTGTAATCTAGGTTGAGTTTATGTGCCTGGAAGGTACCTGCAGCGCTTGGGAAGAGAGCTGGGCTGGAAGCCAGGGTTTCTCGTCTGGACTGGCAAGAGCCGTTGAGTACAAGGATGGTAAGGGCTCATGGAAGTGTGCCGGTACCTGGTGGCAGGGTCTCTGTGAGTCCCACATGTCACTAGCTTCAGGACTCAGGCAGAGGATATCTGCATTCTCTACCCAGGGTCACATCAGGCTCCACCAAAGACAGAGATCCAGGTGGGTGTGCTGGTGCTGAGCTGTAATCCCAGCACCCTGGGAGGCTGAGACAAAAAGATCACAAGTTTGAGCTCAGCCTAGACAACACGGCAACTTAGCAAAATTCTGTCTCAAAATAAATAAATAAAAAGGATTAGGGATATAGCTCAGTATGAAGACACTGGGTTTAGTCCTCATTGCGCCTTAAAACAAAATGGAGGAATCAGGAGTCTTGAAAAGAAGAGCTCAGAACTATGAGGTTGTACAGCAGAATTAGGAAAATTAGGTCTTATTCCGACAAGGCTCATTTCTGCCAAAAATGGACAAGAAAGCCAGTGATACCAATGCAAACCATTACCTGAGGGGCAGCTGTGGCTACTCTTCATCCTGAGCCTGCGGGATGAACTATTAAATGAACACACGGCCAGATAATGATTTTGTTGGAGCATTTTATTGATAACTAGAAAACACTAGCTCTCAGACTCTCCATGTCGATCTAGCTGACAGCCCAACTCCCCACTTCCCACAGGTAATTACCTGCTCCTAATTGGGTCTGAAAACAGTAAGTTTGTATTTAAAGGTAGGAATACAGAATATGTTGTATTTTTCCAGAAACTACATGGAGGAGAGTTCAGTGCCCTGTGTAAGTGTGACTTAAATAATCAGGTGACTTCTTCAAGAATCCCAAGCCCTTCACTTAAAACTCTGTGTCCTTGGGCAAAATACGTTACTTCCCAGAGCCTACGATTCCTTATTTATCAATAGAAGGGAAGGCTGTACTGCTTAAATAAGAGACAAAAATCAACTTCTCCAATCTCTGACCCACATGGCAATTCAGAGGCTATGAATTGGACATACCTCTTGCAACTCAGAACATACAGAAACAGTGCTTGTTTTTCATGGTACTGGGGATTGAATCTAGGGTTTTCTGAGCTAGAGTGATATTTTGAGACAAAATATTACTAAGCTGCCCAGACTGGGATTGAACTTGTGGTCCTGTGTTTCAGTCTCTCTGAGTACTGGAATTTCAGGTGTGTACCATTGTGCTTTACTGAGAAACGGTTTTGAACCTCTAGCTTCTACTGCTCCAGTTGTGTGTTGTAAGTCATCTGATCACTATTATCACCTTTACACATAACACTTGGCTGTTTGCATGTTATCTTACTGAATTTTGAAGACAACTCTGTTGGGCCCTCAAGGCAACCTCAGGGATCTGGGATTACAGTTCATGCTTGATTTCTTAGTCTGCTTTACATTACTATAATGAAATAACTGAGACTAAGTATTTAAAAAGAAAAGAGATGTATTTAGCTCATAATTAAAAGGCTGAAAAGTCCAAACAGCAGGGTACTAGTGGTGCTGAATGTCCCTTAGACATATCAACTCACGATGGAAGACACCAGAATGACAGCAGCAGGTAAGAGAAACTCAAAGATCACAGCATGCGACGGGAAGTCAGAGTGAGGGGGCGAGGCTCTCACTGGCACCTTCCACAAGGTCCCATTTCCTTAAGGTCCCACCTTCTCTGAAACTGCCAACTGAGAATTACACGTGGAATGAAGCCATCATCATAAAGAACCTGCTAACAGGTTGAGCTCTTGGCTTTCCCTTAAGAGGTGAAAGGAGTAGCAGCAACTCCTGGCTCCTAAGAAGGATGGTGGTGGCATGGATGAAAGGTACTTAGCTGACTGGGGTGCAGCACAGGGCTCTCATTTCCAAAAGACAGTTGCTCGGTGGGATGGGAGAAATCTGAAAACTTCAAGCCCCAGCTAGAAGTAACAGCAGGTTTGCGCTGTCCACCAGGGCCTGGGTTTGCTGGTGAGCTTCAGAGAGGAAGCCGGCCCTTGCACATCGCTGCATGCTCTCTGAAACAGCAGAGTTGGGACTGAGCTGGGCAAAGGCTGCCGGTGGGTCTATCCTGGTTGAACCCCTTTCATTTGACTGACCTAGCTATGAAAATTTGCTCATGAACTGCGGAAGAGGCTTTAGGAGGTTCCTGTGCTGGACTGAAGGTATTCCTCCAGGTGACCTCCAAGCTTCCTCCCTGGCTCTTGACCTCTAGTCCCTTTTTGATACTAGATTCTATCTGCTGCTCTCCAGTGGGTTCTTATATAATGCTGGAGATATATTTAGAGTAAACGCTTCTGCTGCAAACTAAAACTGGAGATTTTTTTTAGGCACCTTACTTTCTTGTAGAATTATTAGTACCTCCAAGGTCAGGTGTTTTCTTTCTAGTCTTCAAATTCCTGGGGCTTGCTGCTGTACTTAAACCATGGTGGAGGCTTGTTAAAGAAAGAAGGAAAGAGAGAAAGGGGGGAGGAAGGAAGGAAAGAAGGAAGGAAGGGAGAAAGAAAGAAAGAAAGAAAGAAAGAAAGAAAGAAAGAAAGAAAGAAAGAAAGAAAGAAAGAAAGAAAGAAAGAAAGAAAGAAAGAGAGGGAATCTTTCAAATCATCAGAATTTAAGATTCACAAAGACAGGAAGATTGTTTCCTTCATGACTGGATTCCATCCTTGGCCTGTGTCAGGTGTTCAATAACTATTAGAAAATGAATAAAAGAATAATTTCCTTCTTAGCAACATTGGTCTTTGGAGGTTAATTGATTTCCACCATATTGGAACTGGGAAAACCTTGGAGATCAATTGGTCCAAATGTATCATTTAGAAGGAAGAAAGTACACATGGCCCATTGCTCAAGCGCCTACTACTGGGGATGCTGGATCCTGGGACAGGGCTCTTTTCCTGTCCTACTCTGTAAAGTTATGGTCCACTGAAAGTAGATCACCCGAGCCCTGGCCATGTCAGTGCCGCAAGAGTGAGTTCTCACACACCCTCTCGGAACTAACTTGGGCTGATCAATTTCTCAGCCAGTGGATGCCCAGGCCCTGCTGCAGCACGTGCAGAGAGGGGCCTTGTTGTGAGCAGTTCTGCCCCGCCGCTGTTTCTCCTGAGGCACATAACCTTCACTCTTCCTGTAGACAGCCATTCAACAAGAAGGTGTAGCTACACACTCCAGCTGGTTTGCCCCACGGAGGGGAGCGCTTAGCACAGTCACGGTGGTGTCAGAACACCTGGGTACCGGCTGTGGTCACTTGCTAACAGTAAAACCTCGCACAGTGACTGATCTGAAAGTCTCACTCTTCTCACCTGTAACGATATCTACAGTAACAGCATTGGGGGGGGGATTAAAAGAAATAAAACATGCAAAAGTACGAAGTACAGTGCTTGTCGTATAGTGAGAACTTGCTCCGGTGTTCATCAGACAGAGGGATGTCTCAACATGGTGCTTAGTGTCTCCGCAATCAGACTGTGCGAGTGCATGACCCAGCTCTGCTCCTCACCAGCTGTGTGTCTGGGTGCACCGTACTCACCCTCTCTGTGCTTCAAGGTCTTAACAACAAGCTAATGCAAATAATGGGCATACTTTATCGGCTTTGTATCAGCCTCATATGAGTGAATTCCCAGAAAGCACTTAGGTGCGTGAGAAGTGCTAAATAGATATCAGCAATTCCGTTCTTCTCATTATCTAGTTTTTAAAAATGTACTGAGGAGAGCTGAGTGTCTCTCCTGAAAGCTTTCGGTTTCAAGAGATGAATGCAGGAACCAAGACGCTGGTGCCAGCACTGAGCTCACTTGGCTGATAATCTCATTTGTCCCTGTGCTGTTTTCCAGGACATCTCACCGCTAGCCGAGCGCTGTGCTGTCTGAAACTCTGGAGCTGGGCTTGCCGGGCAGTGCCTTCTCTATGTGCTATAAATGCCTGCCAGAGGCGAAATTACATTTGTATTGATCTAAAGAACATTTTATTGATCAAACACGGGGAAAGAAATCTTTGAAACACAAACCCATTATTTTAACAATTTGTTGGCAGGAATAGGAAAAGGCTGCTTTTATATTCCTCTTTGGTGACTTGGCTTTCCCAGGACAGATTCTGGTAGTTAGAAAGAGTCTAAAAACCCAGCCGCCATTAACAGTTATCACCGGCCCCGTGTCAGCTTACAGAGCCCTGTTTTTTTTTTTTTTTTTTTTTTTTTAGTGTTTCTACCCCTTGAGGCCCATCTGCTGGTTAAGCCTTCTGCCCCTAAACGTCTGCTTCCAAACTCTCCATTCTTGATCTCACTGGCTGGATCGCAGGACTAGCCTTCCCTTCTGTGTCCCTGTGGGACAGGGAAGAGCCACAGTGAAAGCTCCACCTTGCCAGGACCTCCCCGTAAAGCCCTCACACCCCGCCTCAGAGATCTGCACAACGAAGTTATATGAAGCCATCCTTCCTCTGTTTCCTGATTCTGGTTTCCTTAAACTTCATTAGCCCAATTAATCTTAGTATGGGTTCTACAGGAATCTCAAGACAACTAGATGAAATATTCTCACCAAGGGGAGTCGTTCTTCAGCAATTTCCAGAATGATTCAACCAGCCTAACTCTGTGGCTTTCTGTGCCTGGCCTCTTTGGAGGACCCAAAGATTTGTATCCAGTCTCTGCCCTGGGAAGGCTGACAACCTAGCCTGAGGAAGGAGAAACCCAAAGAAGGGGCGAATCACAGAAGAAAAGTATTTACAGAAGTAAAGACAATGACACAACACTTCAGTAAGAAAGAGCAGTCTCTTCAACAAGTGGTAATAAGACAACTGGATATCCACACGGGACAGAAGGAGGGTGTATCCCTACCTCACGCCAACACAAAAATTACCTAAATTTGAACGCTAAAATATTAAGTTCTTAGAAGAAAATATCAAGTGTAAGTTTTCATCACTTCAATTAGGTAATGGTTTCTTAGATATAAACCTAGAGTATAAATAACCAAGGGGAAAATTAAACAAGTTAGACTTGACTAAGATTAAAAACAATCTGTGCTACAGAAGATATCAACAGTATGAGAGAAAATGCATAAAAGTCATACATGTTGTAAGAGTTTAGAGCCTAGGACAGATAAAGAATGTTTACAAGTCAACAATAGAAAAACCTACCTAAAATGGACAAACATTAGAAGAGTTGTTTTTCCAAATGTACATATACATACAAAGATACAAATGGCAAAAAAACATATGAAACAATGTTCAACACAATCAGTCATTAGGGAAATGCAAATCAGAATCATAATAAGATTTAATAATATTCCTTGTAGGATGACTATAATAAAAAAGATAAAGAACAAAGGCTGGTACAATATGAAGAAATCTCAAAGTCTCTAATGCTGATTGAAAATGGTGTAGCTGTTTTAGAATACAGTTTGACATTTTTTCATAATGTTAAACATAGAATTTGCATGTAGTCTAAAAATTACATTTGTAGGTTATATACTTAAGAGAAGTGAAACATTCATCCAAAAACTTGTACACAAATATCTCTATCAGTGTTATTCCTACTAACCCAATGGTGAAAAGCTCAAATGTCATGTGGATTCATGAATGGAGAAATAAGCTAAATCTTGGAAACAGCCCAAATGCCCTCAATGGGAGACTGAATAAACAAGATCTGCTTTTTTTTTCCTTTTAAATAAAATAGAATATTACTCAGCCACAGAGAATGACAAATTTGAGCTATTTATACTCAAATGGATGTACCTTGAAGACATGCTTATAAGTGAAATAAATAGGACACAGATGTATAAATACTGTATCTTTGCTCTAGTGTGAGAAACTGAACATGTAAATGAATGCTCACATATATGATAGGTACTGTGAGATAGGAAAAAAATGTTCAAAGGGAAAAGGGAAAGAGCAGACAGGGAAAGTAAAGAAAGAAAAAATGTGATGGCTAAGAAAAAGGAAGCAAAGCTTCTGTATATTGGCAGCGGGGATTGTAGGAAGGGCATGGGAACAAGAAAAAAATGAGACTCAAGATATGTCATGTACAGATACAGATTCTCACTGTTGAATGTGATCATACTGCGTATACCAATAAAATTAATTTTAAAAATGGAATATACTGATACAAAAGATACTATTTAGTCATCAGACAGGAAGGAAGTGCCAGATGAAACTTGAAAACAGAATGCAGAGTGAAAGAAGCCAGGCCTAAAGGCCACCGTCCTCTTTATTTGGAATTTCCAAAATAGCACTATCCATAGAGAAAGTATAGTAATAGTTACTATGAGAAGAAATAGAAGGAGAGTAGAATAAGGAGAAACTGCGAATACATCTATAAGTGCTAAATGTGCTGAACCATATACTTAAAAAGGGTGTGTTTATGATATGTAAATTATGTTTTAATTTTTTTACACAAGTCTCACAAAATGAAAGTGCATTGGATGGTCAATAGAAGAGAACATGTAGCTGGAGCTGCATGGGGGGATGGATATATTCCATAATATTACCATCTGGGCAGCAGCCCCCACAATGACTCTTGTGACTGAGGTCACCCCATGGACGTTGCTCTTGGCAAACTGAATTCCCTAGTCTAGACTGCTGATCCCTTGTGCATTTTTATAGAGGCCTTACCTTCTTGATTTTGAGTTTCTAATTCCTGTTGAAGAGAGGCAAGCACTGTTGAAATGTCTGGAAATTGGAAGTGTAAATGAAGAAAGGAGTCCCAGAGGACAGCCGGGCTACACAGCTTGACCAGCTCCATCACATCAGGCCACTGAGGCTCCTAACTCAAGGCCTTGGCAATAAAAGCAGCTAAAAGGGCCGGCCATCCACCCCTCAAACACGGCGAGCCAGCCTAAGTGTTCCGGGGGAAAGCAGAGGGGACCGCCTCTTAATGCCCAGTAGCAAGCATGTCAATAGGGACTTCAGCTCTGTTCTCTCCACGTAGACAGAGCGAGGTTTGGTCAGGGCTTCTGAACCTGGCTGGCAGGCTGTTCAGGTACGATGTAAGAAGTCACTCAGGCATATCAGAGGAATGAGTGAATCTCAGGTGCACTCCCTGAGCAGGGCATGCAGGCTGGAGGTAGCTCTGGAGACCAAGAGCCAGGTGCCTGTATCTTGCAGGTATTGAAGAAGCTGAGAGACTTGGCTAGGGTGACAAGGCTTATTGTTGGCTGATCTAGGGCTGGAAGTGCAATCGTCTATCTCTAGATTTACTGTTCACCTTCTTGTTTCACTGTTTTTCACCTACAGATGGAATGATCATCAGACTCTGGCAAATACTGGTCTTTGGCTGTGTTACTCTGGACAGAATCAATCCCTCTCTCCTTCTCCTCCTCTGTGTCTCTGTCTCTTTCTTCCTTCCCCTGGAGATTGAACACAGGATCTATGCCCTGAGCTCCATACACAATTTCCTCTTCTTGAGACAAGGCTTGAAGTTGTGATCTTCGTGCTCATCCTCATCCTCCTAAGTGTTGGAATCACAAGCATGTGCCACCACACCTGGCTTCATTCTGTTCTTCCTCTTTGTTCTACTCCTCTTCCCTCCCTTCTTCCTGTCTCTGTTTCTTTAGTCTTTTCTCTTTTCTCTTCCATTCTCTCTTTCTTTTTCAACTGAACTGAGAACCATCCAACTGAGTAGCGATAACACACACAGTCAGAGAAGTGAAGAGAACTCCTGATTCCTAATTCTCTGATGGGAGAAAGCATCCCTGTCACCTGGAGGGCTTTGTGAAGACGTGCTCCTAGACTCCACCTCTGGAATCTCATAGTTCTGGCGGGGAGACTAGAACTTGGATTTGTGACACTGTCTCCGGTGACACTGAGTCTACTGCAGGGATTGCTCTCGTGACCCACTCAGAAGAGCAGAAGATTCATTTCCTAAGCAACACACAGAGCTCTTCCTGCCCCACTTCTTATAGGTGAACATCTTATTTTCATAAACCTCTAGAAGATGAAACTCCATGGACAAATATTATTATAATCACCTCCAGGGATTACTGGAAACCTGCTTATTTTCAGTTGGCCTAAATCCCACAGAGATCTTTCTAAACATCTCTGTAGTGAAACTCATGATAGATATTGTGAAATAGTAAATATTCAAAGAGAAAGGGGTTTAGGGATAAGTAATGAGGGGAAAGAAAAAAACTGATGGTCAAAAAGAGGAAACAAAGCTTGTGTATATAGGCGCGGGGGGTTGTAGGGTGGGTAGGGGAAGGGGAAAAATGAGAATTAAGTGATGTCATATACTGGTGCAAATTCTCAGTGTTGAGCATAATTGTTACGTATACGTGTGTGCGTGTGTGTATAATGTACCAATAAATTAAATAAGTCAAAAAAAGAAACAACCTTTAGTTACTTCTCACTTCTGAGCGCAGGATCTGGATGTCACCAACACTGAGACACTGAGTGGATTTTATAAAACGGTGTCATGGTCATCTCTCTCAGCCATAGGCTATGGGTCTACTAATAAGCTCCAGTAGGAGATCTTTCAAAGATTTTAAAAAATACACTTTTAAAGTATGGATCAAAACTCAGCATTTGTGACACTGGATTTGTGACATGCACTTCTGTGCCTGGATGGGACCGTAGATATCCTCAAACCATCTCCCCTTTCCTCATAGCCTCCATCCTCGCTCTGCTTTCTGGGGCAATCCCACCCTTCCTTAACCTCTGCCTCAAATGCTACCAAACGGGGCTGGCAACTCCAGGACAAAGATGGGGTAGTTCCTTCCTCTATAATCTCATTGTGTGGCTGCCTTTTTGATTTGTCTACAGAGAAGAAAGCAGGTGGATGCCAGATCTTGAAAGAGTTTCAGAGGCCTAGTACTAAAGCTCTATTTGGGACAGAGTAAGTAACTGCAGCCCAAGAGGCAAAGTAGGATATAAGTTAAGAAAAAGGGCAGCAATCTAAGAAATACACAGTATACTGCACTGTGTTTTGTAGTGAAAAGTGATGAGTTCAGAGAGAACAAGACCAGACAGAGGGATTTGGGGAGGCCCAGTAGAGTTTTGAGAAGGGCTAGAAAATAGGAGAAATCAAAGAGGCAGATAAACAAGCAGCCCAGCATTTCCTGACACTGACATCAGATTGCTTTTGCTTAGGACCAAGACTATGAGGCATGAATACTGGGACGTGGCCATTTGCTCTGCCCCACACATGCTATTGGCACCATCTGCACACATTGTCCTTGAAATGCTTGTTTTTCTTTCTTTTTTTCTTCTCCTTTTTTTTTTTTTTTTTTTTTGAGACAGGGTCTTGCTTCGTAGTTCAGCTGGCCCTGAGCTCACTATGTAACCCAGGCAAGCCTGGAACTCAGCAATCCTCCTGTCTCTGCCTCCCGAGTGCTGGGATTACAGGCGTGAGCCACCACGCCCAGCACTGTGGTATGTGGTATTGATGGCTGGTGGGTGTGAGTCACTACGCCCAGCATTGTATGTGGTCACCGGGATCGAACTCAGGTCCTTCTGCTTGTGAGGCAGGCGCTGGAACCACTGAGCTAAATCTCTGGCCAAAATGCTTGTTTTTTCTAACAGTGGCTCCTCATTCCACTTCTTCTTAGGAAGACAGGGGCCTTTTCAACTTTTCTTTGTATCTATCATTCCGCCTGCTTCTTGTCATGGTGGGTATTGAGTGACGCGTGGTTGTCAGCCATCATCTTCTCAGAGAAAAGAGCTTTTAATTATGGAGTCCAGAGGTCGGGTGGAGGTGTCCACCTGTCAAAGCCTTACTTGTGTGACCGGGGACAAATTGCCTGGCTTAGTGGGCCTCAGTTTCCCCTGTGTGGGAAATGGAGATTGGAGGCCGTGGGCCCCATCCTGATATTGTCATCTCCAGACTAAACAGGAGGTAAGAAGGGTCTCCTATGGGTTTGTCCCCAGTGGAGGGCTAAGTCTTTGCCATGGGGATGCCCTCTGGCTTCCATACTCTATATTCTCTCCCTAGAGCACCAAAAGATAGAAAGTATCCGGACATCCAGGAGCTGGGTTAGAAAGTCTGGTGGCTCAAAGCAGTGATGACTTCACGCACCAGTGAACTCACAAAATGCAGAGTAATTTCGCCTTCCACTTAACTGTCAGCAGCGTGGAAGGAGATACCCACTCCCTGCCTCCTCCCCCTACCGCTGTTAGTCATGACTCATTAACTGCCACCGGCGAATGAGTTTTATTCTAATTTTCCTGATCTAATTCAGTGATGTTTTCAACTAAGGATCAGGATATAGGTTTTTAGCTTAGCTAATGAAATATCTAATGAATTTACATTAGTGACAATTATGGACAAGACACCTGGAAGGAAAGGGCCAATCACGGGCTTCAGCTGATGCTACTTGCTAAACGCTCCTTCAAGGAGAAAAGCACAATCTCTCTGTCTCTCTCTCTGGTGTGGTACCCTGACTTGGAACCTATAGTATATGTACAGAAGGGCCATTTAGATGGAGAAATAGCTACCTCAAAATGAATTTCATGTGCATATTCACAGCTAAGTGGGATTATCTTAAATAAACAAGAAAAATCCTGGGCCCTAAATTAGGTACCCTGTGGGACTGGAAGTTCCCTTCTCCACCTAGGTGGGAATCTAAGACAAAGCAGGCCCATAGAAAGCCAAAGAGGACTTAAAATCCAGGGTGAAAGTTCTTCTTCCACCTCCATAGGGAAAGGGCTGTAAGTCCATGGGACTCTTCCATTGTCCCACATCCTCATGTTTCTTTGCCTTGTTGAAATTTTGAAAATGCCAACCGAAAGTGGTGAAACTGCGCTATAGGACACTTCTAGCCTTGCGAAGCTAAATCAATTCCATTGATAGCGTTTAACATTTCTGTCCCATCATGGCGAGCTGC
>PVIC010028957.1:0-22776 GCA_004025085.1 Thryonomys swinderianus
CGGGCATCCTTGCCTTGTTCCTGACCTTAGTGTAAAAGGTTTCATTTTTTGGGGCCTGAGAATTTAAGGTGCTATCCCGGCGATCATCTCTTCATGGTTATTCATATCAAGGTGCCAGCTCAGGTTGGGAAGTAAATTGTATCAGATTTGCCAGGATAAAGGGAAGAAGGAAAGGGCACATTTGAACAGCACAGTGGAACAGGGAGAAAGGCAGAGGTATTCGGGAAGGGACTAGGTTGTGTACCCACTTAACAACACCATTGATAACAAATTCATGTGCTCAAGAATTAAGAGTATGAGCAACTGTATCACCACAGATGTGTTGTTCTAGGGTCGCTGAATTGAGTGATGACAGAAATGAGGTTGGGAGAGGCCAGAAAATTGCATGGTTTTCAGCAAGTTCACCTCAGCCAAGAAAAGATGGTAGAGCATGGGCTACAGAGGAAGATGGGGACATTAGTGCCACTGTTAGTGAGGGAGTTAACACAGTGGGGCAGGGTGGGAGCTGATGTGAAGGAGGCACTGGTGTAGGAAAATGTCAGAGATTTCACATTCCTAATTGTGTTTAGGTAGGTAGAATACTAGACTGGAAGGAGCAATGGTTAAATAATTGGCTGGACCCTGTACAGAGCACTTCATATCCTCATAGACCCCTACTTTCTTCAGGGATTGCAATAGCAACCAAATTTATACAAACAGAACCTGACAACATCTCAACTCAACTGCACCACTCAAAGGACTATTGTTCTTTGCTTCCAGGAGTGCTCCAGCAGCACTTACTACAGCTGAAGACCAAAGGAACTTGATACTGATTGGGCCAGCGCATCATGGGGCCAGTGCTTAGCTGGGGAATCCACACACTCCTCTTCCATTCCCTGGATGAACAGTTCTGAGGCTCTTTCCAGTGAGTTTCCCTGGAGATCTCAGCTGTGTTCCTCTACAGTTGCCCATGGCAATGTTGTGTTGATAGAACATCTCTGAGTGGGCTTCGCCTTCTCCCTGGGTCCCAGTTCGCCACCCTGAGCCCTGAGATTTCATGGAGTATGTTACCTGGGTGTAAACTCTTATAGCAGTCTGCCATCTTGGAGGAACTCAGGACTGTTGTCTGTGAGTGGAAGTAAATAATAAAGAAGGTGTCATGGCCAAGTAAAAGCTGGGTTTCAGTTTAGTTAAGGAGGAAGAGGCCTTGGCAGGGATAGAGGAGCTTCTCACAGAACACAAATTTTAAGAGAATCTTCTTGAAGTGAGTGGCAAGTCAAAGTAAGAGCAAGGTTGATAGAAATGAAAACAGGGGAAGGTTAAATATGAATCATCTACATTAAATAAATTCCTCTATACCAGAAAATAAATATACGAATTACCATGAAGGGCACATGCTAGACAGGTGTATTTATTGCTATAGCTTCGTATTTGACTTCGTCTTCATTTGTTCTGTCCAGGGCAGGACACCAGACAGCCCAGCCTTTGTGTGTATCTCCACTTCTTGCCAACATGTTGATGTCATCCTATATCCAGCCTTTAATGTCACTTCAATTCACATTCAAGTCTTTTGTCTCTTTCTGATGTCTAATTTGCTATAGTTTCACTGAACTAGTTTTTCTCTGAGTAGGATACATGGTCAGTTCCTCTAAATGAAAGTGTCAGGAAACAACCATACGTATGCACAAGGCCATGTGTGTCTTTTGGGGGAAACTTTAAAACACACACATTTATACATAACTAAATAATTTAAATACATACAGGGACAGTTTTTACAAAGCATGATTCTGACTGAACATGAGACTTCTGGGGAAGTTTTTGTAATATCATCACCAAATTCTACCATATTCCTTGAACATTTCAAATTTGCACCAGTAAGACATATAGTACTTTTTTTTTTTTTTGAGACAGGGTCTCGCTTTGTAGTTCAGGCTGACCCTGAGCTCATTATGTAGCCCAGGCAAGCCTGAAATTCAGCAATCCTCCTGTCTCTGCCTCCCTAGTGCTGGAATTATAGGCATGAGCCACCATGCCCACACTGTGGTATGTGGTATTGATTGCTGGTGGGCGTGAGTCACCCCACCCAGCATTGTATGTGGTTACCTGGTTACCAGGGATCGAACTCAGGACCTTGCACTTGGGAGGCAGGCGCCAGAACCACTGAGCTAAATCTCCAGCCCCAAGACATACAGTATTTTGAGTGCTATGTGTTTCACATGGAACATCGTCAGCTTTAGACATTTCGGTTCAAAGTGTTAGGTCATAAGAGGGATGGGTAATGAGTTACAGCAGAGAGAAAAGGCACCTCTGGCCCCTTCCTGAACCTGCTGAGTCACACTGCGGTCCCCCCCCCCCCACCAGAGTGCCACATATGGGCCTAGGAGAGGGCTTACATGTGTGACATTTGACTGAACTTCCAATTGTTACTGCTTAGAAATTGTACAAGGGAAACACATTTGGTTTGGAATCATAGAACACTGAAATCAAAAGAGACCTTTCAGATCACAGGATGTCTACCTCCTGCTAGTGTTTTGCACCACTGCCGTTTCCCTCCTCCAGGAGCTGCTCAGCCCGACTTTAATTTTCTTCACAGATGACCTTTGGTGCAATTACTCCGCAGTGCAGCATTACTGATAAAACTATTACTGATTACACTTGTAGGTCTCTTGCCCACAGCATTCCTGGGTCTGGAGTTCCTAATATGGAGCAATGTCTTGATTTCCAGGTTCCACACTTCCCTTCTCTCACCTGCCCACATTAGGCACATCAAAATCCTCTTACTTTCACAGTCATGTTTTACTTAGTGCATGTGTTTTTTAGAGTTCATCATCTTTGTCCAGGCTCCTTCAGTTATTTCTGATATTTATTTTTAATTCCTCCCACTATACCTCTCACCTCTCACCGATGGCATTTAAAAAGAATTCTTTCTGAAATACAATTCATCACTCCATCATTAGTTAGTGATGCCAGTTTTAGTTATGGATTTCAAAACTCAGCTCAACAAAACTTGAATGTCAGTCTTCCAACCGGCCCTAATCCACTTAGACAGTTTGGTTAACAGCCTTTACTCCTCTGAAACAGTTAAGCTGTCCAAAAGCTATTTAACCATAAGAGTACTAATCATCAAGACTAAGCACATTAAGCACATATTAACAGATAATTTCTAAGCCTCAGGTTTTAAAAGAGCAAGAGTTGGTGTTCCATCCCTAAGTGGCTGAACTCTAAGATTATATGTCTGTACAGTTTAACTGCAAAAATTTTATTGTTCTGGCATTTATTTATGTGAAATGCGTAATGTAGCAGACTTGGGCTGGTATGTCAATATATTCATATTGTTGCTGGGAGATTAGGCCCACTCACAGCACATAGTCAACCCATGAGGTTTAGTCGGGAGTGATCCCGCCCTATGCCTCCCAACCCACACAGACGCATGCTACACAATCTCACACTCACTCACTCAGTGTGGGTGAGAGTGGAGGTGGGGCTGGGAGGGAGGGAGCAGGCCCTGGCCTGGCTAATGCAGAACATTCTACCTACTGGAAACTGTTTTGGGGGTGGGAAGATGCTCCAATGCAGTCCAGTGAAATTCAGTCATGAAAGTTTCATAAGATGAAATATAAGCATAAAACTATTAGTGACCATCTTGCCAACTATCAGAAACATTCTAAATGAAGCATCATGCTAGAGAACAGTTCAAAAGACGGAGAAAGAAATTAGGCTGTAATGGCATCCCTTGAAAGTGAGCAGATGAGTCAGTTCCTAAGGCCAGGTCTACTTCCCGACATCCCAGGCACAGGAGTGTTATATATATTAGCTTCTGTTCAGAACAGTTTTTGGCTTCTCTCTCTCTCACTCATCAGAGTCCTAGCCTGAGTATGTCAGTGGCCACAGGGCAGGTTTGACTAGCAGCTCTGATCAGGTCTGTTTCATTCCAGCATTGCTCAAAGTGAAAGCTGTGCAGCACTCACTTCAGAATTGTGAGGGGTGTTTACAGAAGGCAGGTTCTTCTCCAGTGCCCCAGAGTTCTGCATCCGCATCTACACAGAGGAGGCTCAGGAACCTAGTGTTTGACAAGCTACCACCGGTGATTTTATGCACATTAAATTTTGACAACACTACTCAAGTCATGACTTATTGTCAGCCCAGATCAAGCCATTCTTTAAATCAGATTGACCTGCGAGTTCAGTCAAACAGCAATTCTTTTCAAATAATTGACCATCAGATTTTAAAATGTCAACATGGGTGTAGCTAGAAAACAAAGAAAACACTCAGGGGCATCTGCGAAGAAACTATAAAGGGACCTGCAATGTTGACGTGGCTGCAGAAATTCCTTGTCACTAAGCAGCCAGTGGAAGGCAGAGGTACAAAGCTCAGGAAGGTCGCCAGACACTACGGCAGGAGAAAAGTAAGTGTGCTCCCCTTGAAAAGGATCAGACAACAGTTCATTTCTCCTTCAGCTTTTGAGTGAACTTTACACCTTTTCAATGGTAGTCTTCCCACACTTGAATAATTTCTCATTTCCCAATGATTATGTGTACAAGGCAATGTCCTCTCCTTGTGAGGAACCTGTGGGCCCCTCTACTTCTTTGTACCTTTTCTATTACATTTCACTGTAGATGTGTTTCAATAGCAGTGTTTGCACCAAACATTTGTAATTTAAGGGGTTCACTTCCAAATAAGTTTCAGGGGAGAGGGACTATCTGGGGCAAAATCAGTATAAATCTGTCAACTGGTCAACAGATGAATATATTGTGGTGCATCATCACAAAAAAAAAGAGAAATGTTAAAAACCTCACTATCCTAACTACAAATCTAATAAAAAATACCTTTTGGACTCTAGTTGCAATAATTCAAACACAATAGGGTAGAAAATACCTTTGTGAAATTCTAAAAACGCTAATCTGCAACCAGGGAAAATAATTAGGGCTGCGAGCCAGGAGAAAGCGTGCACTACACACAGTACAGAGAAACTTTCAGCGACGGAACTGTACCCCTCACTGCTGGGGAGGCGACATGACTGTATGCATGTATCCAGATTTATCGGATTATATATCTCAGATGAGGGAATTATATGCAAAACATATCTCTATACAAGGACTTTCAAACAGAAGTTTAGATGGGGTGGGGTTTTAGCAGAGCAGGAGAAGCAGAACACAAGAGAAAGCCTGGAGACGCAGGGGCTGCCCGGGGAGGCAGTCTTGGGCCTGGAGAACCAGGCAAGTGCAGCCAAGGCAGCATCTTGGGGTCAGATGGAGAAACTCCCGTTTAGAGTAGCAGCTTCCTCACTCTGCTCTGCCTTTTGTCACTTGCTGGACCCAGGGTCGGAGGTAACAGAGCCAGAGGAGGCTCCAAGATCTCCTTGAAGGTGACTAAGGCAGGAATGAGGCTCTGAGATGTGCTCAGATGGGAACACAGCAGACCGGAAGTGCAGAGCAGGCCAGGCGACTAAGAGGCGCAGCTAAGGGAGGTAAAGGGCGGAAGAGGGCATTTCTCAGCCTGAAGCACGTTCACCTAGCGACCAATGACCCGTTGTTTAACTCAGTGCCCTTGGTATTGTTTTAAATTTGGCAACAAATTATTTGATGCAGAACATCAAATGTTTCAAGGCACTTAGAAAAACTAAAGGATGCTAGTAGACATCCACTGAGTTAGAACATTATTCTCTGGGGTAAAAATATCTTTGTAAATGATAGGAAAATTATTTTTGAAAAATTGAGGGCATTTAGGAAGCACAGTTGAGTACAACTGCTTCATCCCAGACTTTTCCAAGGAAGCATGCTTTATTTATTTACTTATTTATTTATTTAGAGAGTGCTTTCCCATAAATATCCTGTCGGCAGGCTAGGAGGGGAAATGAGCAGTTGAATTCTGTCCATCTCCCGAACCCCTTAAAAATAATAAGGTGCCCTCATCAGCAGTGCTTTATGAGTGAGATGTGCTTGTGCTGCCAAGAGGGGTAACATTCTTTAAAACCCTAATTTTCTCTTTCACTCATTTGCTGCCATAAAGCAAATGAAATTTGGCTTTTAAAAAAAGTGGTAACTCATGTAAAGAAACAATTAGAGGGATTATTAAAAATCCATAAATTATATTAAATTTATAAAAAGCTCTTAGTGCCAATAAATAAGTCATGTCCTTATCTAGACACATTCAAACTGGGCATCCATAAAAAAGCACGGGGAAATGAAAAGTTCAAATGGAAGAAGAATCACTAGATGAATTACTTCATCCTAAATGTTGCAATTGGCTCCTTTTACAGGAACAATTTTTTTTCCAGAGGTGATAAACGCAGAACCTCATCAATCTAGCTCTTTACCCTTGGCGGATACTTGTCTTTCTGTATGCACATTTTTTTCCCTCTCTCTTTGGCTCCAGATACAAAGCAGAGTATCATTGTGATCCAGGATTTGTTTGAAGAGATTTCATCTGGAAAGAAGTCAAGCAGGGCACTAGCAGGGGAGCTTTTGCAGATTATGACCTGTAATCTGGTTAATACTCTGAAACACAAAGATCTGAGTGCTAGGATAAGGTTACCTCATTTGTGGCCCGGTCTCACCTCCCGAAGCCCCTAGGAAGTCCGCCCACGGCCTCAGAAGGGTCCTGGTTGGCCTGCTGCCAGGCTATAGGGAGAGACAATATACACATGATGGTATATATTTCAAATGTAGCACAGACTAATCATGTAATAATAGGATTCACTTACTCTGCTATTATTGCCATAGGAATCAATTTCCTTTTTAGTTTAGGATTCATATCCATGGTCCTTGATAAAGAAAGGGTGTCAGAGGTGAGTCCAAGCAAAGCTTTATTTCCATTTTGATATGTAGGGTAATCCTCAAATTCTCTTACTTTTTTAAACCTAAAACGTTATATAAAACTGGTGTTTAACTTTACATATTCATTTGGAGACCAATAAATTTTAATTCACCCTGTTTTAGGAACCATCTGCTGAGAATAAATCTTCAGAAAAGTCTCAGTTAAATTTTGAATATGCCTCCCTTTATTTAAACATAAAGATTTTAGAAGATATTAAGTGATAGGATTTTTCTATACAGTATGAATTATCAATGCTTATTTCCCATTCAAATTTGATTATTCAAGGTGGTCTAGCTTTTGAGTGGCCTTTTAAGTCCTAAAACATAATTTTGCTTCAAAAATAATAATTATACACGAAGATCTGTATCTCCAGAACACAGAGCTCCAGCAGACCAGCCTTCCAACACATTCCCTTGCAGCCCCACGCCCGCGAGCAGGAGGCTCAGCCATCCCAATAGCGAGTCCCCAAGTAATAAACACTTAGTTTAAGAACAATTTACATGCAGAACAAGTCATCAGAGGAAGCAAGCCCCAAGTCCGCAGCTCCTCTGGGCACCATTTCTTTGTTCCCTAGTCACATATGGAAAGTAAATGATTTACAGGGATACTTTATCTTGCAAACATAACAACAGAGGAGTCACTGGATCCCCAAAATATCTGTCCTCTCAATCTGTTCCCTGTCACAGCTCCTCCATGGAGGCAGAGAGGAATGTGAGGGGCTGGAATGCTTCTCACTGCTGGATTCCCACTGGAGCTCCTGATTAACTATAGGCAAAGTTTCTGGAGTTTAACTGAGCAACTGGATTGCATTTGTACAGATATTATGCAGGTTAATGTCTATTCCAAATTTCAGAAATCTGAGTTATATACTAGTTCTTTGAAGCCACCCACCCACAAATCCAGGTTCTTGAATAATTTTTCTGCGGCTAGCAATTCACCACACTGGTTGAGAAATCAAAGTTATGCTAAGTGACTGCCACAAAAGTTCCAAAGAATAAGAACTTCCTGTACATTTACTGTATTAGATTATTCATCTCATTTACCCTGCAGATTGTTTTTTATTCATATATAAATTTACTTGTCAAAAAACTAAGCCAAGGCATTGTTCAAAGTGAAACTTTAAATGCAAACATTTTTTAGAAATTTTTTTTGGGTAGTCAAACTGAAACTTTCAATACATGCATGAGTCCACAAAAAGCATAAGTTTTAATAATTTTGTGCTTAGAGAAAAAAATAGAATGGGAGCTTCAGTGTGAAGATGTGTGAATGACCTTGGGACATGAGAAGTTTCTTTGTCCTATTTTCCTCTATTTATGAATCTTACTTCTCACTGTATTTTTACACAGGAAAATCTAAAAATAGATTTATTTCAATAGGGAAACAACAGAGCAAAATTTAAGATACCATTAACACAGTTCTAGGATGGAGCAAAGTGTTAATGCAAAAGGAACATACATTATGGAACATGTGACCTTTCTCAGGATGAACTTCCCACATAAATCCTGTCCTTTCTCTGGAGGCAACAAGGCAAATACCTAAGCTGTCAAAATCAGAAAGCTTTTGATACGGAGCCTGGGGCAAGTGACATAATATTTTAAACCATTCTCCTCATTTGTAAAATGAGGATAATCATTCCTGCTTATTCTATTATACTATGAAAACTGAAATTTTAAAAAGCTCCATTTTTGCAAGTATACTCTAAGTATATCTTTCCACTTAAAGACCACTGGGCCATTTGAACAAGCAAGGACAGCAAAGCATTTTTTCCCCCCAGTACTGGTACTTGAACTAGGTCTTCACACTAATCTACAACCCCAGCCTTTTAAAATTTTTAAATCTTGTGTCAGGGTCGTGGTAAGTTGCTCAGACTGGAGGGAAGCTTGCAATCCCTCTGCTTCTTCCTCTTAGACCACAGAAATTACAGACCTCTACTACCACACCTGGCTTTTTTCCCCATCCTTTTCTTTTAATCAACAACTCATGAAGTCTGGACATCTATTCTCTGCTCACGAGTCCATGATGTACTTCCACACCCACTACCGCATTTGGTGCCCGGCCAGCTCTGTGAGGTAGATGTGATTGTCCCCGCCACTGTTCTTCTCTGGATAACAGAGAAGCTCAGGCCTCTCCTGGGCCTGGCAACCCGGAAGAGCCGGAAGTCGGTCTCGTACTCAGGTCTGTGTGGGTCACAGCGTCCTGGAGCCCGGGCCCGGCCAGGGGAGGGCACAGCGGCTCCTCACCAAGGAGAAGAAAGCCATGCCTTTGTCTCTCTCTCAGGATAATGGGAGGAGGTCTTAGGAAGGCGTGAACATTGTATACACAGCAAACAGAATATGGATGCTGTTAGGCAGCCACTGTTTCAGATACTGCAACTAAGAATTGTTAATCATTAAACCCTTATCTTATTTCTCCCAAACACCTTTCTTCTAATAATCAAATGAGGTGGGGGCAGGAGGAATGAGCGGGACGAAACGCTGTAATCACTGTGAGTAACAGTCGTGGGGGTAAAGTGACAGCTCAAGGCTTTATTGTTGTCATAAAAGTGGTGTAGTTTTAGAGCTTAAAGATGAGCAAATCTCTGGGGTCTGTGTCCACTGTGGTTCTAAGAGCATTAGAAAGAATGAGTTGGAATAAACAACACTAAGATTTATGTGAGTGCGAACTGCTGACTATTGACTCTGATTACGAAGAGAGGAGAAAAGAGAAAGCGAAACTCTACCAGATCCCTGTATGTTCCTGTTATGGAGAAACGAAAAACCTGAGCAACTGTAGTAAATGCAGGCAGTGCGGAGACGCGGACCTGGGTGCTGTGCTACGGCTGATCTGGAAGGAAGGCTCCTAACCACAGGGGAAGCTGACGGACAGTAACCAGCCTGGGACAGTCATTTACTCAGAAAGACAAAGACTGGGATCCCACTTTGGGGAACAGAACGCCTAACCGGTGCCTACCAGGAGTAAATAAAACCCGAAATCCTCTCATTTATGGCTTTTCTTTCATCTGGAAGCGAAGAATCTATGGTTTTACCTCTGCTACTTGGATGTGAAATTATATCATATTAATATACAAGAGAGATCATGTCCCCTCTTTTTTCCTTTGCTTTTAGTCAATTAAAAGGAACCTGAGTCCGATTCTTCTCTTTTCACTTCATTGTCAGTTAGAAGAGACACTTCGCTACCTTGAGGAAACTTCTCATTGGCTTTACGATGATTATTGAGCTACCATACATTTTGGCCTCATCAGTTTATATAAACAATCTCCTTAACTGTCACCACTACATTTCAGCAACAAAAACACTCCTTAATGTATTATTTTATATGGGAAATCATTTTAAAATCACCACATGATTATGAAAACAAATATATAGCAAAAGAGTCTTCAACCACAGGAGGGAACTTAATAAAAGAACTATTGATAGGGAGCTGGAGATTTAGCTCAGTGGTTCCGGCGCCTGCGTAGCAAGTGCAAGGTCCCTGGATCGATCCCTGTAACCACATACAACAATAACAGGTGTGGTGACTCACACCCACCAGCAATCAGTACCACACACCACAGTGCTGGGCGTGGTGGCTCAGGCCTGTATTCCCAGCACTTGGGATGCAGAGGCAGGAGGATTACTGAGTTCCTGAGTTCAAGGCTTTCCTGGGCTACATAGTGAGCTCAGGGTCAGCCTGAACTACAACGCAAGACCTTGTCTCAAAAAACAAACAAACAAACAAACAAACAAACAAAAACTACTGATAAATCTTAAGAAAAGAAAAATCAAGCCTAAAATAAAGAATTGAACACTTGAGCATGAGATCTGGTCCCATAATCTTGGAATTTTTTGGCCTCCTTACAGAAAAGAGTATGTGGTCTGTTAAATATGATTATGAAATATTTCCCTGAGGGGCCAGAGATTTAGCTCAGTGATTCCTGTGCCTGCCTTGCAAACCCAAGGTCCTCAATTCAATCTCTGGTAACCACATACAATGCTGGGCGTGGTGACTCGCACCCACCAGCAATCAATACCACATACCACAGTGCCAGGCGTGGTGGCTCACGCCTGTAATCCCAGCACTCGGGAGGCAGAGGCAGGAGGATTGCTGAATTTGAGGCTTGCCTGGGCTCCATAGTGAGCTCAGGGTCAGCCTGAACTACAAAACAAGATGTCTCAAAAAATATATATATATTATTATATATTTTAAAAATATATACATACATATATATGTATATATACATATATATACTTGTATATATATATACTTGTATATACATGTATATATATATATATATACAGGCCTCGGAGTGTAATGCATTGAATGTTCAATCTGTCCAGTACAGGCCAATTGTTAAGGTAAAATGTCAGCACTACCTTCTAGGATCGATCTCTTGGTGTTTTTTTCATTCCCTGCCTTCAAAAAAAAGGTGGAAATTATAATGCTGAAGGAAAATTATAAATATTAGGATGGACATACACTTTCATTATATATTTATCAAATGTACTGGGGTAACATATCTGTACACCTGTTTTTCTATAGGCGACCTGCAAGGACAGAAGCTAAACTCTAAATGGGTATCACTGAAGCACGAGATGAATAAGAAGTGCCTTTGTTTATGAGTTTGTACATTACTGTATCGTGTTTTTTTTACATCGAGAATTTATTTAGCAAATAAAAAGTCAATACTTCTTTTTCTGAAAGAACATATGAAGTGATAGAAAATATTTCTAAAATCTAGCTGTTAAAAATAAGTTGGTAGTCTCAAATAAGTACAGTGTACAGTAAACCCAGTGATTTGGGGCTGATCTCGTGGCTGTCACACACCAATGTTGGGCAGTTCTTTCTATATTTATTGAAGAAGTTCTGTCCATTTATTAATTCATCCTAAGTTTTTATTGTCCTTGACATGCCCTTAGAATCAAGCAATTATTTCTGTCTCAGGAGGAAAAATTATTACCCTGGGTACCAAGAGTTCATCCCAACCAAAGAATATTTTGGAGTACCAGTTCTAGTGAAGCAGGCTGTAGAAAGGCATCTTCTGATACTTTGGGGTTAGGAACTCATGCTCAGGAAGTAGAATGACAGCATGTTTTCATCTTTGGAGCAAGATAATGAACCCTATGCTACTTAGGAAGCTGGAATTTTCTGGGCATAGAATCCTCTATAACTTGCTCTGGACAGCCACACACTGAGGAAAGCAACTGTTTAAATCCAGGACTTCTGTAAGGATGGAGACCACTAAGAAGAGTACACTTATGATACTTTGCAAATATTTTAAAAATATGGGGCAGAAACAAAGGACCTAGTCCTCAGGTGCTGGTGTGAGAAAAGCAGAGGGAGGACAGGAAAGAGGGAAAAAGGGCCTTGGAATCGCTACATCCATTTATAAATCCAGTCGCTTAAAAAGGTGTACAAAGTAGAGACCAAGTTCACGAAAGCCTAAAAATTGAGGATTTGCTGGAGATACACATTCTGTAAAGCAATTGAACAAGGAGAAAAAGGGCGAGAAAGAGATACTTCGTAGAGCCAGGCCCAAACTAACGCTTTCTGCCCTATACCTTCACATTTACACTTAACCTAAAAAGATTAAAATATCATAATAATTCTGAGGTTTCTGGCTCTCAAGATTTCCATTATGACACATCAATAAAGCGAGGCAAGGTGACTGAGGAAGAGCGGCTGGCTTTCATTTCCTGCTCATTTGAAGGTCACTTTTGGAGATAAAGATTATATTTTTGCAGAACCAGAGGATACACGAACATTTCTAGAAACTTGTAACATCAGATGTTCTGAACGAGCGGGGGAAAATGAATGATCCTATTAAGATACTTCTGACCATAAATCAGAGGTGTTAAGCTCTGACTTGCTAACTTCAGCTTCCCATTTGACTCATTTGAAAATGGGACTGATGTGAATATAGATTGGGGAAGGATGCTCGGTACCATTAGAGGTAGCTCATAAGCTACTGCTCACAGCTCTCAGATTGAAATACAGTGCGCCTAGCACCCAGGGACAAATATTTGCATCATTTCATTGTTAAGTGACTCTGTACAAGTAGCAGAAAAATGGGTGTCATGCTTGCAATATAAAAGAACTGCTTGCATTAAAACCCACAGGCTTTGAAAGGAAGAACAGTGAGCTTCTTATTAATTATGGACCTCTGTGAGCAGTGAACTCGTTTTCAAGCTCACCCCTCTCCTATTTGCAAAAGCATCTGTTTCTCCCCATGTGTGGTGGTACACGCCTCTACCTTTCTAATATTTTCAGTCATATTTTTCTTTGACCCTTTAACAGAGCTATCTTTCACCAAGGGCAATGTGGACCCCTTTCTGCCATTTTTTTCCTGCCATGTTTCCCTTGCAAGGACTTTCCCTAGTACTGTGATTATGTTCTGCCACTCACACCTGGGCAAGTGATTTAACCCCTCTGTGCCTGTTTCCTTGTTTGCAAAACGGAGCCAATGCCAGAAAGTGGCTTTGAGGCATTGGATTGGATTCTTTGAGGCATGTAAAATACCTAATACTAAATATCTAGATGCCAACATATATTATCTTCCTTCTACTAAAAATGTGCTACATACAAAGAATAACTGTCCACATCAAGTCACACAAGTAATTATTTTTCATTGCTGAAAACAGCGAATGCACTTGTCTTTTATCCTCATACTCCACAGTGCCTGGCATATGATAGATACAAAATGTTTGTCTTATAATGATGGTTTAAAATGACTTCTGTCAATGAAAATAGATCAACTTTATGCTCAACTAAAGACAAAAAAAGGCTCCAGAACAATTTATGAAATGCTGTCAACAAGCACCTGAGAGTGAGGGAAGTACTGGGAAGTGATGCGTGCCTGATTCTCTCTCCTCTGAGGTGAGCGGAAGCCCCACACCCTGGAAAGAAACAGCCCTTTAGGGCCCATGTCAAATCACATACTCTTCAGTGCGCACTTGTGACATACACTTGTGTCTAAGAAGAACAGAGGAAAGACACTCAGCTAGACCTTTAAAAGAAACAAAAGTAATATCTTACCTCTTCTAGTATAACCACCACAGTTCTCACAATTAGGGAACTCAATACGAAGCCAGTTATATAGCAAAATGACAAAACCCTAAGAACTAAACAATGGCTCAATTTATAAACTACACTTTTATCATTCAAGCACCTTCTTAAACAGCAATTCATTTCTTTAATTGAAATTTGTAGAGCAGTAGAACTAAATATTTTCCACACTTAAAATTTGAATGATAACCTATAATTCTTCAATACTAACACATTTTGAAGAAAGAAGACATTGAAATAACATTCTATAGATTTTGTTTATAAAGGATCTTTTATATAACTATAAAACTGTAAAAGAAATACTTTGGATTAGCCAGGATCTCACTGAAAATACACAGTATAACTGAATTAAGTTTTCTTTTTCTTTTTTTAGTAAATAAATGATCAAAACGCCATGTTATAGAAACCAGAATCTCTGTTTCTATCTCCTAGGAAATTCCTTGAGAGGATATACTAATTCTGTTTTCACATGTTTTTTGGTGTTTGAAGGAATGACTTCTGCACCTAGGTACAAATACTGTAGTTTGTAAGGCTTTGAAAATTATTTGTTTCTTTGTTCAGTGACATCTCAAGATTCTATTTTTCTCTTTTCACAAGACTAAGTTTTCTTTGAGTTGGAAAATTACATTAAAATATCAAATACTTTTCATAAATTCTGAAATTATTCATGACATGGGTGGTGTAGTTTAAAATATTTGAAAACTAGGCTGTGACAGCATTTTCAAGATTTTCCAAACTTCATAAAAAATGAAAATACAATTTTTGTCTTTATCACTTACACCAAGTGTAATATTCAGTTTATTGCATGTATTGATTCCCTTGCTCATTTGTGTTCATTCTACAAATTTTCTCTATTATGTCCTAATACCTCGATATAATTATGAACAAATTTCATAATGTTCTCTGTCCTTATGGGATTCATTTACTAAAGGAGACACATTAAGAAAAAGTCATACAAGATGAATAATTATAAGCCATTCTAAAAAAATGTATTGGAAACAGTGAAAGCATAGAACAGGGAGACCATGGTTCAGAAAAGACTTCCTGGAGGAGGAGGATTAGGAGAAAGTATAAAACTAACTTTACAGTTAGTGATGGAAAAGGCTAGAAGACAATGTTTTTCAACTGAGTTTTGAAGACTGGGAAGAACCATTCCAGTTTGAAGAAAGGAGAGAAAAGTCTGGAGTAGCTAGAGATTTTGAAGCATTCTTTCCAACTCTAGTTGCACTGGAGGAGTTTCAAAAAAATATAAAGGTCTAATCCCTGTCCCTAGAGATTTAGATATAATCACTACAGAATGAGACAACACTCTGGATTGTTTTTAAATTACCTGGACAGTTCTAATATGTAGCCAAAATTCAAAATTATTGCCCTAGAGTTAGGGGAATTATGGTTGGATGAAAAGCTTGGGATTAGGTTGCGTACCATGTCAAGGTTTTTTGGTCTTTGTACTATAAGCAGTGTTCCCCACAAGTGTTTGAAAGTTCTTATGAAAAATAGACATGCATAGCCAGGAGTAGTGGCTCAAGTTTGTAATCCCAGCACTAGGAAGGCAGAGGCAGGGGGATAGTTGAGTTTGAGGCTTGCCTGGGCTACACAATGAGCTCAGAACCAGCCTGAAGGACAAATCAAGACCCTGTCTCAAAAAAAAAAAAATAGATATGGATATGTTAAGGCAGCCCAGAGAATAAATGACTGTGATAATAAGCAAATCATTAGCTTTCCTGACCTGGATATTTCCATCATTTCTGGACATTTATTCTTCCCTATAGAATAGGTTTTTGACATATTAATTTATGCTTCTTCCGCTGACACTTTATAATCCTTTGCTACTTTTTTTTTTTTTTTTTTTTTTTGAGACAGGGTCTCGATTTGTAGTTCAGGCTGGCTCTGAGTTCACTATGTAGTCCAGGCAAGCCTTGAACTCAGCAATCCTACTGCCTCTGACCCCCGAGTGCTGGGATTACAGGCATGAGCCACCATGTCCCGCACTGTGGTATGTGGTATTGTTGGCTGGTGGGCGTGAGCCTCCTTGCCCAGCATTGTATGCGGTTACCAGGGATCGAACTCAGGACCTTGCACTTGTGAGGCAGGCGCCAGAACCACTGAGCTAACCCTCTGACCCAATCCTTTGCTACTTTAAACAGGTAACACATTGTGCTTCAGTAAAGGGTTGTGGCAAAGCTGTTTGAAGTAAATAATCTTTTTTTGTCACTCGTAAATATTTATAATTGAAGAAAATATTTTGTTACATTATTTTTTCCTACTAAGGAAGGGAAGAGAGCAATTCCTGCAGAGGTTGCTGTTAGCTGGGGGTCAGAAGAGATGGAAGACCTCATGGGAGAGAGGAACTCCATCACAGTGGTGATTCTGGAGTTCTACGGCTCAAGAACTCAAGAACTGGTCAAGACTTGGCCTGATAGTTAACTGATTATGTCAACTTGAGTAAGAAACACCCAACTAAATTGAATCAGCATAGTTCCGAATGTGGCTGAGGGGATTTACTGAAGACAGAAGATCCACTGTAGGGCAACTTGAAGAGGAAATGAAGAAGGAGGGCTTGCTTCTATTTCTTTGGAGGAGCTCTGTCTTTGCCTTCGCTTTGGACATCATTTCCTGGCTTCCAGCATAGACTCCTACTATCCAAGTAGGATATGGATTTCAGGTTAACTTGATTTGAAGAAAATGAAGATAGTTTTACACACTAAAGTTATAGTTGCAGTTTGGAAACTACATTGCATTGCCCCGTGAACGGTAAGTACCAAGCACCTGACTGTCCCATCAGACCAGAGAGTAGGACTAGAGGAATGTGCAGGATAGTTAGAGATTATAGCAAAGAAGAGAGGAGGGGAAAATCATTCTATAAAGAGAAACATTAAGAAAGAAATTTGCAAACATGATGCATGTGCAGTTAAATGACTTAATGTTCAGAGACAGCTACACTAAGAAGACATTTGACTGGGAGGTAGACTGTGGAAATAGGGGTTCAGGGAAAGGGAGGAAGAGGAGAATGGGGAGAGGAAGTGGACATAAAATGATTAATATGTGATATATATATATGTATCAATTCATTTATATACTGCATAGTAAATGTAATTGTTATATATTGCAAACATATATCGAAAAAGAAGAAACTGAAAAAAAATACATGTAAGACAAAAGCTGAATGCACCAGCTAAGCCAAGTATACAGGAAAGGGGGAGATGGATGGAACTTAAAGTGAAAAAGACAGCCAGAGCTTGGGTGCTCTTTAAAGAGCACAGGAGAACAGCAGAAGGTTTTAGCAGTAAGAATCAGAATGTAAGATCAATGAGAAGAAATTTGAGTTTTATTTTATGCAGTGGAAAGTCATTAAAGAGTTTTAAGCAAGAGAGTAACACGATCCAATATTTAGGTTAATTATAAAATATTTTACTATGCTTACAAATACATAGAATAAGATAAATTTATTTAAAATTCTGAGCATCTTTTAGAAGAACCCTGTGTCCACAGAAATATCTGGATTTGTGTTGACATGAAGGGGTGGGATGGGAGTGAGGAAATCATAAAGAACATTGAACTTAGTGTTTCCTTTGAAGAAACGATGAAAAACCAAATCTATATTTGATTAATTTTTATCTTCTCATCAGCAAATAAAGAAAGATGATGACCTGAGTTTCTCTTGAAGTCAGGTCTCATTTTGTCAAGTTGAGGCCACAGCCTACCAAAAGAAACAACCTTTTCCACTGCACATTTTCATTGCCATGTTGCATAGACATCACTTACAGTTTCAGAAATCTCCTCTTTTTCTAATCAAGCATCATAAATAATACTGAGAGTATTTTCCACTGTGAAAATAACATTATGGTAATGATACTAATTTGCTCCTACAGGTGTTGAAATAATTTTCAGAAATGCCACCCAGAGACATGAATGTCCACGTATATATATATATATATATATATATATATATATATATATATATATATATATATATGGAAAAGCTGAACAGGGTATTTTCAGAAGTCCTTTGTTATGGCTTCTGTTAGATGTCTCCCTGAAGCCTCTATGCAGTAATAGATGGAGCTTTTACAGATATAGTACTGAAAATGATTCATGTTACAACTCCAACATCAAGGGCTCCAGGATTGAGGATGTGAGTGCTACCTGCCCTATATAGCCCACACAAAGTAATAAGAAATTTAAAAAATAAGCCGTGATTGTCCCTTGCTATTTTGCAACCTTTTACCTACCATGTACCCTTTCTCCTCTGTAATGCCTGTGTGCCATGCCACTCTGCCCTAGAGCCAGCCAATTATGTACTAAAACTCCTGCAATCTATGAGTTCCATAAATCTCTCCCCTTTTAACTTTAGAGTGTCAGGTATTTTTGTCTCAGCAGCAAGAAAAGTAACTAACAAAAGAATTTGTTACCAGAAGTGGGGTCAATGCTGTGACTGTACCTGGCCTTGTGGTTCAGGAGCTTTTAAAACTGGCTAGGACAAAAAGTTTGAAAATGTTCAGGGATGCCAGCTGAAAGAGCAGCCCTGGAAACCTTAGGCTGTATAGAATGGGAGACTCTGGTCAGAGCTCCTAAGACAGAAGGCTGAAAGAAACACTGCCAATAAAGACCAAGCTCAAAAGGTTTCTGCTGAGAAAAAAAGACTTCACTGGTTATTAAACTCCAGATTGTGTGTATTACATTATGGCAAAACGGTTGTTTATATTTTGCTCATGTCTAGATTCTTTGCTTGAGACTAAGATTAAGGACAGCAGACTGATAAATCTTGCAGAAGAAATTTCAAGGCAGTTTAATGTTAAGGCTATGACATAGCTGCCATTGGGGGCTGTTAGCCAGATTTATGTTGAAAATGGACAGCAAAGAACCCAACAGAATGATTCAAAACATTGTGAGTCTGGCCACAAAGAAAGGTTCAGTAAAGTTGCAGCATACAATGATAAGACAGAAGAGAAACCGGGTGCTAAAAGACCAGCAAGAAAGAGCCAACTCTTTCAGTAGAAGAAAATAAAAAAAGATGGTCTGAAGACATCACAAAACTGGTAAGCAGCTTCAAAATTTAAAAAGTGAAAGACTTTACACTAAAAACAGGCCCCAACACAGAAACGTTCAAAAGTGGCAGTGGCCTAAAAAAGTTGTTTCTCAAGACTTGGTTCATAGGTGCTTGATCCCACAAACCAAGAGACAAATGAGCCTGGCTACTGCTCCTGTTGGCAGCAGACTTTGGTATCTTCATACGGTGGCAGTTTTTGATACATACAGAATTTAAGAGTTGTAAGGAGAGAAAGTTTTCCACCTAAACTTTTTAAAAGGCTTGCGCAGGGCAGTGTGGAAAGCTCCAAGTATTTTATATAGGTAAATTAATTTGATATCTTGTAGGCAGTTAGACAGGGCCAGGCCCTCAAGGAGCTGACATGGAGAGCAACTGAGGCACATTCACTGGTTAACATACACAAAAGAAAAGAAGTAATTTCCCCTAGAGATGAATAGCAGTGATATTCTTTTTTTTTTTTTTCTTTTTTGAGACAGGGTGTCATTTTGTAATTCAGGCTGGCTCTAAGCTATATAGTGCAGGCAAGTCTTGTACTCAGCAATCCTCCTGCCTCTGCCTCCCAAGTGCTGGCTTACAGGCTTGAGCCACCAAGCCCGGCATTTGTGGTATGTGGTACTGATTGCCAGTGGGCATGAGCCACCATGTCCAGTATTGTTCTATGGGGTTACCAGGGATCGAACCAGGGACCTTGTGCTTTGTAAGCAGGTGCCAGAACCACTGAGCTAAAAGTGATTGATATTCTAAATGGAAAATTCCTTGTATTATTTTCCTATTTGATCCCCAGTTAATCAATATTACCTGAGTGACTGTACTTGGAATCTTATTGGTTGGTCATGGTTTTGTTCTACCTTGTACCCACCTTGCAGTTTTCCATTGGGTCTTACAGTTTTCGTAACCATCTCAGCTCATGGCTTTGCCCTATAAGAAACACCTTTGAAAAGCAGGGTGGGCAGCAACCTACTCTCCAGCCTAGAATCCAGTCTTGATTTTACAGAGCGTGAATTTGTGTTTCAGATATGTAGCAGGCTTGGAGTTACATCTGTTTCCCCCACCTCATACATAGAAAGCCAAAGGTAGGGTAAAGACCCCAACATTTAGAGGACGCAAAAACATAGATTATCTGCAAAAAGCCACAAGGAGACAGCAGAACCACCCCGAGAGGAAAGCTGTGAGAGCCACAACAACCAGCAGTGACGCAGTGGCAGAGCCACCTGAGCCCTCGGCAGTTCACATCTTGCCACCAGTTGCCGTGGGTGCAAAACATAGCCCCATAAGAATTCATGTCGCCCTGCTAGATTTTGGTCTTCTTTTGTTCTCATTCTTTTCTCTCTCCCCACTTAGAACTTTTAAAATAGAAATATCCATCTTGAACCATTAGGTGTTAAAAGCGCTAGTTGCAGGATGTTCCGCCTTGTGCCTAAATGGCTCCCCAAAGCATCTTGTGCTCACAGGTACAGCCTTTTCAGAGTTGGTTGGATCTAGAGTACGTGACACTTGGATTGACTTATGGGACAATGCTAAGATCAAAGACACAAATATGCTCCCAGACCAAACTCGAAGAGTTGTGTTCTTGGACAAGGAGGATAAGGAGCAAGGAATCAGCTTTCTGGGGAGAAAAAAAAAGAGAATTTAAACTAGAGAATGAGGAAATCTCTTCAGGAGGCCCTGAGATTTAGCTCAGTGTTTCTGGTGCCTGCTTAGCAAGTACGAGATCCTTAGTTCAATCCCCGGTAACCACATGCAACAATACCGGGTGTGGTGCATCATGCCCACTGGCAATCAGTACCACATACCACAAATGCTGGGTTTGGTAATCCCAGCACCCAGGAGGCAGAGAAAGGAGGACTGTTGAGTTCGAGGCTGCCTCAGCTACATAGTGAGCTCAGGGGCAGTCTGAACTACAAAGTGAGACTCTGAATCCAAAAAAAAAAAAAAAAAAAAAAAAAAAAATTGTTTGGGAATTTTTTACAGGTGATTCATGCTCAAGAAAGGTAAATATATAGGTTTTCAGTCAGATTGATTTAGTCTGCTTTTAGCACTTGAAGCTAATTTTCACACTATCGGTATGGGCTAATTCATAGAAGGAAAGGTCAAAAGGTCAATTATGCACCCCTGTGTTCCTGCTTCCTACTCATCTCATAGATCTCTTCCCATGGCTTGTCTGTGAGCAACAAAATATAGCAGAGATGACAGTGAGATTCTTAGGTTCGGTTACAAATGGCAATAAAGTTCCATCTTTTCTTGTGGATGATTTTGGAATAAACTAGGGTGGTGTCATAAAGGCATTCAAACTCATGTAAAGAGAAACTGAGGCCTCTCACCAGCATCCTGCACCATGCTAACAGCCATGCTAATGTATCACCTTGGAGTGACTTTTCCAGTCACAGGGCTCCCATCAGGTGACACATGTCTCAATCAATGTCCGAATGCATCTCACTGGAAACCCTGAGCTACAACTCAGATACCAACTGGATTCTGAACTTCTGCTTTGCAGAAACAACAAATGTCTTTCACTGCTGTTTTCAGACTCTGAGTTTCACAGTGATTTGTTACAGAATACCAGGCAACTAGTATTGAACTTCATTTCCATACTTTCCATCTCATTTCAACAAGGTTTCAAAATACCTAAGCTAAATCCCATTCAGAGCCTGGGGCCTCATGGACTGTGAATCATTCACCGAAGTCTATTCCCCAGAAGTTACCCGGGACCCTGTGACTGCGCTCTGACAGAGTGTAGAGTGGTATGACTTAGAACGCGATCCATAGAGGCTCCTAAACTTATTCCCCAGAGCTCTTGGGTTGGGGTGTAACTTCTGAGGCCACGTGTTGAATGTGGTGCCTGCCCATCAGCCTGGGTCCCCAAAGTAATGTAGGGCAATGTGGACTGTCACTTAAACGAGAACTGAACTTTGATCTGAAGCCACTAAGATCCGGAGATTTGTTAAATAAGCTCAGCTAATTCTAATTTACTTAGAGCATCTGATGCTTCAGACCCTTTTGGGAATCTTTATCCTGCAAAATTTTCCTTTCCTGCGCTGGAGATGTAGCTCAGTGACAGAACACTAGCCTAGCATGGGGGAAACCCTACGGCTTGATACCCACATTGGAAAAAAATCTCTTCCTATGTGTGTCTTTGAAGTTAAATTTCCCATAAACATGTAAACACATCTAATGTGCTCAACAGGTGGGCCTGGATTAAAGTTTGAGCTCCATAAAAGCATTTTGCATTTTAACAAGATCTGGTGGCAGATATATGTTTTAAAGTGACTCTAAATAATTTTAGAAACTTTAGCAAATCTCCTCTGAGACAGATTGCAGGAACAGTGATCCTGAGATGATTTAGTCAGAGCACACAGGAGGTGCCCTGTCTGTGGAGGATGGTACTACTGCACTGTTGTTACCTGGCTGACTGTTACCTGGGTTCAGGGAGGTTTGGTGACAAGCTCAGTGTGACATCGTGTGCACTGGGTTTGCAGCTTCTGGAGCCTGGTCTTTGGTCTATTTTCGAGTGTCCACTCATGCCTGGGCATCTTTACCCTCAAGTGTTCTCCATGTACTTGAGACATTAGCAGGAGATAAATCCAAACAAAGCAAACTGAGGTTTTTACACACACACACACACACACACACACACACACACGAGATCTCAGTTCTTGGAGAAAAACATCTTAGATTTAATATAGCCTTTCTTTGTTTCCCTTCCTTCCTTCCTTCCTTCCTTCCTTCCTTCCTTCCTTCCTTCCTTCCTTCCTTCCTTCTCTTTCTTTCTTTCTTTTTCTTTCTTTCTTTCTTTCTTTCTTTCTTTCTTTCTTTCTTTCTTTCTTTCTTTCTTTCTTTCTTTCTTTCTTTCTTTCTTTCTTTTTCTCTCTCTCCTTCTTTCTTTCTTTCTT
>PVIC010028958.1:9777-22954 GCA_004025085.1 Thryonomys swinderianus
TTTTTTTTTTTTTTTTTGAGACAGGGTCTCGCTTTATAGTTCAGGCTGACCCTGAGCTGACTATGTAGCCCAGGCAAACCTCGTACTCAGCAATCCTCCTGCCTCTGCCTCCCAAGTGCTGGGATTACAGGCGTGAGCCACCACGTCCGGCCCTTCAAGGTTACTTTTAACTTGTTTTTTTGAGACAGGGTCTTGCTTTGTAGTTCGGGCTGGCCCTGTGCTCACTATGTAGCCCAGGGAAACCTCAAACTCAGCAATCCTCCTGCCTCTGCCTCCCAAGTGCTGGAATTACAGGTGTGAGCCACCACACCTGGCACTGTAGTATGTGGTACTAATTGCTGGTGGGCGTGAGTCACCATGCCCAGCATTGTTGTATGTGGTTACTGGGGATGAATTTAGGACCTTGCGCTTGCTAGGCAGGTGCTGGAACCACTGAGTTAAATTTCCGACCCTGAATTTGGAGTCTTAACTGAACCTCCCAGAATATTAGGATTATAGGCATGTGCCAGTAAACCCAGCTCTCTTCCAATTTTGTAAAGAAGACAGGTTTAGATAAAGCACATAGAGAGTAAGCATTAGACTCAGTGACTGAGCCTAGGCAGTCAAACTCCGAGCTAGTGTTTGCAAATCACTTTATTCTGCTGCTCCAATGACCAAATATAGGATCACGTGTGGACACAGGAGCAGAGAAGGTTAGTAGGTCCCAGATTACTTAATTATCAAATGGTAGGGCCAGGATTCCAATTGAGTTTATTTGCTTGTTAGCTTGCCTGCCTTGGTGCTGGAGAATAAAAGAAAGTTCTGACTTTTCTTATAGAGGATTTAAGTATAGGGACGTGTTGGTTCCCAGGCTGGTGTGCTGTAGTACTGCTAGTACTACCTAATAAGGTCCATCAGCCAGGCCTCACTCTCTCCACATGTGGGTTTTCACATGTGACAGCCATTGATTCAGAGAGATGCAAGGGCCAGCTGTGCTAGCCCTCACCTGTAATCCCAGTGCTCTGGGAGGCCAAGGCAGGACCCCACAATGAGCAGTTGGGTAATTTAGTGAGACATTGTCTCTATAAAAAACAAACAAGCATTGAGGATGTAGCTCAGTACAAAAGCTTTGGGTTCAATCCCCAGTACCACGCCCCCACCACTGAAAATAAAACAAAAACCCCAAAACAGGGAAGGAGATAAGGAAAAATCAGGTTGATGGCTGCTTTCCTTAAATGCACATGGACTACAGGAAGGAGGGACCCAGGGGTGTCAGTCAGTGGGCACAAAGGCTTCTCACATCACGTTTCTGCATTGTGGGGCCGCCATCTTATAACCCCTATTTCCAAGCACCTTTCACATTGTTGCCTACACCAAAACCCACAGCTACCACCAAGGCTGGAGATAATAAATATAACCAGTACTTTTAACTTCCACAACGGTCTCGGGGTGTGTCAGGGAAGGCATTGGAGAAACAAAGGAGGGTAAATGAACAGGATGGGTTCATTTCAGAACAAACCTGAGAGGCATGATGGAGTTGAGTGTAGCCGTGGCTGCTGGGCCTTATTCACCTGTGGTTCTACATCTGGAGTGGGGAAGAGATGTGAAGTGGTCTCTAGTCAGCCTAGGGCAGCAGCCGTCTTACTCCTTCAAAAGGGGTCAGGAAATGGCTGTTTTGTTTTGCAGGTTTGAGGGTCAAACCACTGAATTACATCTCAGTCCCAGGAAAATTCCCTTCTAAGAGGATTTAGTAGCAGGGGACTGGCAAGAATAGTCACCTTAACTAATGGTGCCTAGTGAGAAAATAATATGATGAAATTCTGGGTAATGGAAGCTGAACTTTGACAGCTTAGAGCTTGGAAAGAAAGTAAAGTAGCCTTGTACAGATACTGAACTAGAGCTGTCCTTAACCACGGGGTCCTTCGATAAAGCCCTAAGACTGGAGATGAATATTTCACTAAAATTACTCCTGGAGCCACATGTAGTGACTCACACCTATAAACTCAGCACTCAGGAGGCTGAGGCAGGAAGATCACCATGGAGTTGAAGGCCAGTCAAGAATACATAATAAGTTTGAGACCAGCTGGAATTGTATAGCAAGACCTTGTTTAGGAAGTAAAGAAGGGAGAGAGGGAGAAAGAGAGAGAACGTTAGTTACTCTTAGAGAAGAGCTTGCTCTGGCATTCTTATTTAAAATTTTTTTTTAAATTTCTTTGGTACTGGAAATTGAACTCAGGACCTTGCACTTGTGAGATAGGCCTGGCACCACTGAGCCACATCACTGGCCCCCAGCTTGATGCTCTTGTGCCAGCTGGTCTGAAGGGCCATCAGAATCTTCAAGTCTTTGGAGGTTGGTCCCATGTCGCATCACAGAGGTCATGAAGCAAAACTTGTGCTTGGAATCTTGGCATTAGAAAGTGGGGGATTCTAGACACAGTGGTTGCACATCTGGGGGCTGTTGTGTTTTACACAGCTTGCCACCAAGTGGTTCTTAGGGAAAAAAACTTGTCAAATGTTCAAACCTGGGAGGCTCAAAGCTGATCTCACTGCGGGTTTAAAATGAATGCAGGGCTAGACTGATGGCCTAGCACATGCACAAGGGCCTGGGGTCCATTCTCAGCACCATAAAAATTTGAATGAATTTCTTGGCTGGGGTCCGATTGGTCGTACAGTGTTTGCTTAGCATGTACAAGGCCCTGTGTTCAATTGCCAGCATTCCAAGTAAAGTGTGTACAAATAGCATAAGTTAGCTTCAAAAGCTAGTGCAGCATTTCAGACAGAGTGTTGACCATGCTGAACTGGAAGTTAAAGGTACAGCATTGCATGCTTGTCATATTACGCTTAACTGTCTTGTATTTTGCACCCTACATGTGATCAGGAGTTGTGTTGTTCTGTTGATCTAAGTACCCTCTTGGCCTAGGTGTTTGTGCACCTGCCTCTTCACTGAAGGAGGTTTCTTCGGGCAGGACCTTGTCTAGACTCTGCACACCATCCTGCTCATGCCTGCAGGAGCGTGAGTCAGTAACTGCAAGTGAGGGGACGGCTCTGACCCACCTGTGGTTTATCCACCCACAGCTGTGCAGGTCTGACACACTGTGGGAGCAGATAGTTCGGTCGGCCTGTAACACCATCACTCCTGACATGATGGCCCTGGCGCACGACATGGGCTGGAGACAGATGTTCTTCACCAACAAGCTTGAGCTGCAGCAGCAGCTCCACAAAAAGAAGCAAAAACAGAGGGCGTGGTGGCTCACACCTGTAATCCCAGCACTCGGGAGGCAGAGACAGGAGGATTGCTGAGTTCCAGGCGTGCCTGGGCTACATAGTGAGCTCAGCCTGAACTACAAAGCAAGACCCTGTCTCAAAAAAAAAAAAAAAAAAAAAGCAAAGACAGGGAAGCCAGCAACAGATATTGCTTTAGTGACACCCTTTCTACCGGGTGGTGGTGGTGGTGGTGGTGGTGGTAGCTGCTCTTCCCTTCAGCTTCTGAATCTCTCATTTCTTAAATGAAAATGAATCTGGAGCCATCTGGAAATCCTATGGGTTTGCACACAAACGCAGCAGAACGAGTCGCCAGTGCTTTTCTCAAACCACCGTCTCCATCAACCTCAGATGTCAGAGCTCAACCCTAGATGGCGGGCTGTAGACAGGAAGCCTCCCTGACTGCTGTTTCCCAGCATCCCTAACCCGGGCCCATAAGGAGGGCTTCTGCTGTGTATAGACAATAAATGATGACACAAATCTACTTTATCAATTGGGCTTTTGAATTTTTTCCTGGTGTCGTAGTGTAGTCATCCCTTTTCCATCTCTGGACACAAAGCCCTATATTCACAATGGGGGGATTAACTTGGCTCATGATTTCAGATGCCTGGTCCATGCCCTCCCCAAATGACCCCAGCCTGGAGCATGGCTGGAGAAATTCAGACCTTGCTGAAGGTCCGCTCCCCAGGAATTCCCGTTACTTAATAAACCTGTCATTCTGTTTCGTTCTGTTTCTATGAAACAGGATCTTGCTGTGTATTCCAGGTTGGCCTTGAATACCAAGGCATCATTTTGAGAAGTACCACTTAGGATTTAAAGAAAAAAGGAATGCTTGGGCTGAGAATTTAACTCAGTGGCAAGCAAGCTCGAGGTTGTGAGTTCCATCCTTGGCATAAAAAAGAGACAAAAAAAAGAAAGAAAGAACTACTTTAAATGTACATGTGATGGCGTTTGAGATTACTACAGCTTTTCAACCCAGAAATGAAAGGCCACTGGAGAACCACCCAGAGTTAGCTGCTACTCTGAATTGCTCCAAGCAAGGTGCCCAAGCCCATTCAGCTCACACTGCTGAATGGCTGCCAGGTGGAAAGTCAGCCAAAGAAGCCACAGCAGTGCCTCTTTCTGATGATGTGGAGGCCTGTCTGATAAAGATTTAGCTTCAAATATGGAGGCTGAGGCAGTATCCTTCCTGCTAGCTGTGTTGTCATCTTACAGTTGGCCAGATCAGGGTACATGGCTGGACTGGCTGGTTTTTCATTTGGTCCCAGCAGCAAGCAGGGTTTGGAAAGAATCACAGTGGTGCTGAAACATTCTAAGTGAAGCTTTGTTGCATTTGCCACTCTCGGTGGCCATAACAGCAGCTTCCTAATAGCAGGCAGCCTACTCAAGAGCAGGGACTCTAGACCCACCACCCTGCGCCTACAGGGCCCCAGGTCACTTCTGCTGACCGAGGGAAGCCAGAATAAGGGACTCAGTAGAAGAAAAGTGTTCTACATTATGTGCTCCTCAGAGAGTGACTGACCAAGATGCTGTTGTCTGAGGGAAATGCTGCGACAGTGTCAGGACAGGGATCTGAAACTTCTTGCAGCGCTGGTCCCTGGAATATGTTGAGAATGGATCTCTAATTTTAGCGAACAAAGCCATCAATGGATGAACTTCTAGAAACGGCAGATGTTCACTGCACTCTCCAAGGTTCTAATTCTCCAAGTTTTAAGTCAATCCAGGAAGTCACATCTGCAGTAGGATAGACCCCACTTTGTCCTCAGATTTTCTTCCTAAGTAGTGACTCTGATTAGGTATCTCATGTTTTGTTTTGTTCTGTTGTAAAAAGTTACCAAAAGGAGGAATTTTATTGGCAAATAATGAATAATGTTACCATATATATGTACTGTTTTCATATGTTATATGTAAGTACTTATTGTGTATATATATTTTTTAAAATTTGTTTTTATCTTTTAGGTATCTCATGTTTTATACCAGGCAGCTTTCTCCTTCCTAAAATACAAACGCTGCTACCCTCCACTCACAGGAGGACAGGTTTAATTGGGGTCAAGGTCGCAGGGGACTGAACCCACAGCAGACAGGTGTCAGGGCAGAAGCACACAGTGGGAAGGTCTGGGAAGCCAAGCAGAGGGTCAGGGCAAGAGTGTAAAGGCCCTGGGGACAGACAGGCCAGAGGCCCCGCCTCTCCCACTCACTGGCACTGGAATCCAGCTTCATGAGTCCAGCTCAAGCCAATCAAGTTGACATGAGTAGTTTAACCACTATTTTCTTTCTAGACATGTTCTATATATAAATAGGCTTTAAACATATCAGTGACCTTTTTTTTTGCTAACAAAAACATAATTGTGAGTGTATTAAACATGTTATTCCATCTTGCTTTTTTTTGTAACGACCAAAGTCAGTTGCCTGATTCTATTGAAGGATTGATCTTTTTTTTTTTTGTCCCAAAATAAGTATGCACATTTCACTGTTTGATTATACTGAGATATTCAGGGACACCATAAAACACATAAGAACAAACTCACTTCAGGACCCTTAACCTGTTACTCATTAATTTCTTGATTTGTATTTTCCTTTGCAGCTATCAGGGACCTGGAAACTGCTTTGGGGAAACAGACTCTACTTGAGCCTATAGAGGCACAGTGAGTAACTCCAACCGGAATAAAGTGTGACTGTTGTTTTGTGTCTGTCTCCTTTGTTAGGCCGGATCCTTAGTCAGGTTTATATACAGGGATGTTGGCCGTTTGGGGAATAAATTTCATAAGCTGTCTCATCTTCATCAAAACCAGAGACATCAACATAAGGGATCTGCAGGGTCCTTCAACTACCAATAGGCTCTCAGAAGCCTTGGGTCATTGCCTTAGCCAATGACGATGACCTTGGAGTCCACTGGAACCACTGCAGAACTGAGGTTGCTCTAAGCAGAAAGGTCACTGCAGGGAGCCAGGGATAAGCAACAAGGACATCTTTACGGCTGCCTTGCAAAACTACAATGGACATTGATACAGGAGGTGAAATACAAAAATATATCTTCCTGCCTGGCAGATGTCTGATGTAGGGAGTTCATGTTCTTGAAAGTCAAAGAATGGATTTTAGGAACAATGGAGGTTAAGGGTAGGAAGATACTTATTGAGAGGATAGCTCCTGAGAGGCAGGAGAAGGCTCCACTTTATAGGGATAGTTTATAGAGCAGAACTCATGTAGGTATAATGGGGATTAAAGCTATGATCAACCAATAAGGTTAAGACTATAGTTACCTAGGTAACAGTGGTCCAATGGGGGAACAAGTCCCATAACAAGTGTACATGGAAAGAACAAAGACTTTTCTAGGAAATGATGGATGTGAGGGCTTGGTCACCCATGGGGGTGACTGATATCTATCTAGTCTTCATTGCACTCAGTGTTTGTCTTTTGAGGAACTTTGCAAACCTGGTCATTTTATCTTTATCTGGAGCACTGGTCTTCAACAGAGATGCCTCTGGGCATGGTGCTCATGTGTTTTACCTTTGTCCTGACTCTCTCAAGGGCCTAGCTCTGACCACTTGTAATATTTCTACATAACATAGCTGTCTATGAGAAGACTATGATCAACCTGCCCTCACCCACCCCAGGTGGTCCATTTTCTGTTAATGGTTAGTCTGGCTGTCTCTATCACAGTGCAGCTCCTCAAGCTGAAGTCCCTATTTCCTCTTATTTCTCAACTCTGCCTAATAATAACCATGTGTCTCACTGACACGTCCTGAAATGCTTTTCTACACCAATGTCAAAAGCCTGCCCAGGTCAAATTGATGTCCCATCCCTTGTCACCTTGGACCCCATCCAATGATAAGATCATACTTCCCTGTTGACAGACATGTAATTTTCCCCCAGTCTTCCATGTAATAACCAACAAGGCAAAATGTTCTTATTCATTTGTTTATTCACATGTAGAAAAAAAATTAGAAATGCAATAGTTGGGTTAAAATAGAGCTGGATTGGGCCGGAGGGTTAGCTCAGTGGTTCTGGCGCCTGCCTCGCAAGCGCAAGGACCTGAGTTCGATCCCCGATAACCACATATAATGCTGGGCATGGAGACACGTCCACCAAAAATCAACACTGCATACCACAATGCCGGACGTGGTGGCACACACCTGTAATCCCAGCACTCAGAAGGCAGAGACAGGAGGATTGCTGAGTTCGCGGCGGCTTGCCTGGGCACCATAGTGAGCTCAGGGCCAGCCTGAACTACAAAGCGAGACCCTGTCTCAAAAAAATAGATAGATAGATAGATAGATAGATAGATAGATAGATAGATAGATAGATAGATAGATAGATATCCAGCTCTATTTTTTTTTTTTTTTTTTTGCTTTTTGAGACAGGGTCTCGCTTTTATGTATAGCCCAGGCAAGCCTGGAACTCATCAATCCTCCTGTCTCTGCCTCCCGAGTGTTGGGATTACTGGCATGAGCCAACATGCCTTGCACTATGGTATGTGGTACTGATTGCTTGTTGATTGCTGGTGGGCATGAGTCACCACACCCAGCATTGTTGTATGTGGTTACCAGGATCAAACTCAGGACCTTGCGCTTGCAAAGCAGGCGCCAGAACCACTGAGCTAAATCTCCAGCCCCAAGCTGGATTTTTTTTTTTTTTGCTTTTGAGACAGGGTCTTGCTTTGTAGTTCAGGCTGGCCCTGAGCTCACTATGGTGCCCAGGCAAGCCGCCGTGAACTCAGCAATCCTCCTGTCTCTGCCTCCCGAGTGCTGGGATTACAGGCGTGAGCCACCACGTCCGGCATTGTGGTATGCGGCATTGATTATTGGTGGGTGTGTCTCCACACCCAGCATTATATGTGGTTACCGGGGATCGAACTCAGGTCCTTGCACTTATGAGGCAGGCGCTGAAACCACTGAGCTAACCCTCCGGCCCAAGCTGGATGTATTTTTAATATTAAAATTGAATCCCATTAGGATGTATCTTCTAAATTTAACATTTGTAGTTTACAACTTCTAAGTCTGCATGGACAAGGTTTTTTATTCTTTCAGTTTTACTATAACCTTTTAGTATATTTATTTGAATTAAATTAAAAATTTAAGCTTTTCTATTAGATTTATTACTACAGCCTCAGTGATTTTCTCTAGGTAGTTCTATAGCCACCACTGTATCACATGAAAGAAACAAACAGATGATCAATCATGAGGTATATTTTGGGGGTATTTTCTTGAAGGGAGAACAAAACAAAACAACACCCTGCAAAGAAAACAAACCCTGATACTCAATGATCGCCTTTAATGAGGACAAACTTTATTTAGATATATGTAAATAAAAGTCACTTGGGCAATCGGGAAAAACTATAAAGCACGGGATATAAATATACAATTAACCTTTTATATCTTCAAAGAACTGTGAATAATAACAAACAGGAAATATTTGCTATAATTCTTTGTATTATTATTCTGAGGTCAACATAAATGTTGCAAGCAGTTCTTATGCTATTTTTGTAAAATGGGAACTTCTACTGATTTGGTAGAAGTCACTACTTCCATAAACACAGTAAGTCACCAAACTGTACCAAGTGACCGTGACTGGGTCTGACTTGGATGTAATTAAAGCTGGGTCACATGTATGCCGCGTACCCATCCGAACACAATAGCACCATTCAAAATATACAACACTGCCTGGTAGGTTGGTCAAAGTTGTGAGGTTTTAGAACACACACTGTCTTTCAGTCTAATCACCCTCATTTTCACATGAAGATACATAGCACTGTGTCAGCTTTTAAGATTGTTTTTATCAAAATGGAGAGCTGGCTTCTTGAATGGTAGCCAAGGTCATAATGACAGCAAATAGGTCACTGTGTTAAACCAGGGTGTGATATGCAAATTACTGTCTAGTGCAATTTACAGGCAATTCTCAAGACACTGGAGGGAACAGTGAATGTGTATATTAGCCAGGCTTTTGTTTTTCCTTCCCATTAGATGCCTTTTATTGTTATTGTTACTTTGATGCTCCTTTCATGACACAACCCTCCTGCTAGACCTGGGGGTGGGTAATGGAGACAAGACAAAAGGAGACTTGTCTGTTTAATCACTTGTTAACAGCTCTGAAGGGCTTGGCACAACCCTGAAGCTGAAAAAACTGAAGCTGCTGGATAACAATAGGCTTGGGGTATCCTTCTGCAACTCCAGTTCCCAGTAGTATTCCTATTTTAACTGCCAAGGATAGCTGAAAATGGGTTGCATTCATTTTAGCAAGTTTGACCCCACACACTGCCATGACATTAAAGGGTTTATTCTGTGTGATGAACAGATCGTAAGTAGAAGTTTATTGACATTTTGTGGTGCTGAGGATGGAACACAGAGCCTCGTACATGCTTGGCAAGCACTCACCCCTCCGAGTACAGCTCCAGCCCTGCGAGCAGACACTGAAATAGTTTTGAGATAATGTGTAAACAAGTAAGGCAGCCAGAGATCTCACCATGATTCTGGGAAGCACATTCTGCAGTCTGAAAAGTGTTTGGCTTAGAAAAATAGACATCTCAGATAAAGAAGGGATTGATGACGACATGAGTCACAGTCATCTCATGTATGGAGTCAATGGAGAGAACTGTTTTTAGAACCGCACTGAGCTCTGGTAAGCGAGTGATCCAGGCAGCAACAGACACTGGAAATGAGCTGTCGGTCTCCACTACCTCAAGGCTGGGGCTGTCATCTACAGCAGCAGCAGCATCCCACACTTACCCTCGCGCTGCAAACTTCTCAGGGCAGCGTGCTTTCCAAGAGACTTCACTATTCAATTTACATATCACCAGCAATTTGTTCTACAGTCGATTATTAGGCAGGTGGACCTCAGAAAACAGGAAAACATTGTTCAAGGCCTCAGATCATATTAATAATCTGAGACAGAGGCCAATGATATGAATAAAAATAGCCCTTGATTTCATGAATATTTATACAAATACAACTTCTGTTATGGAACTCACTACTATTATTTACTTGTTAAGGTTTTTGTCTCAAGATTTAATTTATCACTGAATTTGTCTTTTATTACTAGATAGTATCAATGGCATACACAATCTTGTAGAAGAAAATCAATCAAAAATTCATATAAACTGTTTAATTGTACTAAATTGTATTATGCTTGGAATTGGAGTCTGACTTTGTATTATACTGGTAGATCAAGAGCTCTGTGTAATGGTTATTTCTGAAATCCAGTTGTATTCTTGTACTTGAAACCCATTTATCTGTACGCTTTCTCGAAGCATGCAGACACTTCACAAAGTAGTCGAGTTGAAAAGCTTTTATTCCCTGTCTATAGCTCAAGCCCTAGTCTGGGTAGATGACGAGAGAGGGCAGGGTTTTTGTTGTTGCTGTTGTTGTAGTTCAGGCTGGCCTTGAACTTGCAGTGAGTCTCCTGCCTCAATCTCCTGAGTCCCGGAAATAAGGAGCATGTCACTGAGCCTGGTGAGAGAGAGTAGTTTTAAGGGCATTTCTACAGATAATGTTTTAAAGGCTGTAAACACTATAGTCTTTAAAACCTTCCAGCGCCTCCTCTCCCCAGGTCAAGAGGTAGAGCTGCTTCCAAATGAAGCAGGGACAGTGGCTTTTCTGAGTGTCTCTGTGTCAGTGGCTCCTCACAGTGGCCACCGGAGGTAGGCAGGAACACCACAAGTCCGCCCACGGGGTGCCCCACGTGGCACTAGACACACGTGCTATCTGTGTGTCCTCTCCTGGCTTGCTCGATCACCTGGACACATGGCTGGACGAGCAGGGAGAGGATCCCCAGCGAGTAGAGCAAGCCACAGATGTAGAAGGAAAAATCATACTTCTGGGTGATGTCGTAGATCCAGCCTGCGGAACGGAACAGGACACATGCAAGGTGACACAGCTGATGAAGCCCAGAACACAAGGCAGGAGTGTATCACTATCCCAAACACATCTGTAAGCATTCATTCATTACATATTATTATTGTCATTATTATTTTGCAGAGTTGGGGATGAACCCAGAACTGAGCACTGAGTTATATCCCTAGCACTTAGCCATTTCTTGTTTTCTTTTTCGGTTATTTGAGACTGAGTCTCGCAATGTAGTTCAGCCTGGCTTTGAACTGTCTAGGCAGGCCTCAAACTTGCAGTGATCCTCCTGCCTCGTCCACCTGAGTGCCGGGATTACAGGTGTGCATCACCACATCCAACTTGCCTGGTATTTTTGAGACAAGGTCTCAAATAATAATAATGATAACAATAATAATAATGTCTCCTTATAGCTTAGATTGGCTTGAACTTGAGATCCTTCTTCCTTAGCTTCCAAGTAGGTATCTGGCCACTGTAATCAGACCAAATAATAATTAGATTTTATAATCTAAGATATTAATATACTAAATCCTGTTAGGTTATGACTAGTACCATGTATTACCTCTATAAATTGTATGGATTCTAAGACACTGATCCATAATTTATTATATAATTATAGTTACATATATCAGTATGAAAGAAAATTTTTGTCAATTCAGTTTTACTCAGTAGGTTTTTGTTTTGTTTTGATTGTTTTTTAAAGAATTTTGTGGCTGGGGATTTAACTGAGTGGTTCCAATGTTTGCCTGGTAAGCACAAGGTCCTGAGTCTGATCTCCAGTACCACATACCACAGTGCCAGGTATGGCGACTCATGCCTGAAATCCCAGCACTCAGGAGGCAGAGGCAGGAGGATTGCTGAGAGTTCAAGACTAGCCTGGGCTACATAGTGAGTCCAGGACCACCCTGAATACAAAATGAGACCCTGTCCTAAAAAATGAATTTGTTTCAGAAACTATGAAATATATTTTTATTATTTGAGTGATTAATTCTAAGAATCAGTCTCATGGCACAGTTCCTACACAGCCAGTGATGCTGACTAGAAGGCTTTGCTACACTGCAGAATTTTATTTATAGTAAGTTTTGATTATTCACTTTTCCTACTTTGTGTTTTGTTTTATGACAGGCTCTTGCTATGTAGCCCAGGCTGGTCTTGACCTCATGGAGATCCTCCTGCTTCAGCTTCCTGAATGCTGGGATTAAAGGTATGCATCATCATGCTGGGTTAAACATCTATATTTCTGCTGGGCATGGTGGCTCACGCCTGTAATCCCAGCACTCGAGAGGCAGAGACAGGAGGATTGCTGAGTTCGAGGCTTGCCTGGGCTACATAGTGAGCTCAGGGCCAGCCTGAACTACAAAGCGAGACACTGTCTCAAAAAAAAAAAAAAAATTCTATATTTCTAGGGCCAGAGATTTAGCTTAGTGGTTCCAGCACCTGCCTCACAAGCACAAGGTCCCAAATTCGATCACGGTAACCTCATACAATGCTGGGCGTGGTGACTCACACCCACCAGCAATCAATACCACATACCACAGTACCAGGCGTGGTGGCTCACGCCTGTAATTCCAGCACTCCGGAGGCAGAGACAGGATTGCTAAATTGGAGGCTTGCCTGAGCTCCATAGTGAGCTCAGGACCAGCCTGAACTACAAAGTGAGACCCTGTCTCAAAAAAAAAGTCTGTATTTCTAAAAATTACTTATAACTGTTCAGCATAAGCCATACTGAATTTTATGACATTTTGAATGAATTTCTTTGGGTCCTTATCCATGCCTGCACTGTTCTTCCTTCTAGGCATTCTCTTCCTTCCCTCGAGCTCTCATCTTTCCTCTGCAGGACACAGAAAGTGCCCATTAAATACACTACCTACTCCAGCCTTGAGCTGAATTAAGTTTTTAAAATCTTGCATCTTTCGGGCCAGAGATTTAGCTCAGTTGTTCTGGTGCCCGCCTCGCAAGCGCAAGGTCCTGAATTCGATCCTGGTAAACACATACAATGCTGGGCGTGGTGGCTCACACCTTGAAATCCCAGCACTTGGGAGGCAGAGACAGGATTGCTGATTTAGAGGCTTGCCTGGGCTATATAGTGAGCTCAGGGCAGC
>PVIC010028959.1:0-22874 GCA_004025085.1 Thryonomys swinderianus
AAAAAACTTTCTCTCTTACAGTCAACAGTGTAATAGCTGTGTTGTAGAAAGTGAAACAGTGATATTCCCAAATCTTCACAAATTGTAGGTGCTAGCATCTTAGTGTGTAGTACCCTTTTGTGAATTCCATATTGATACTTCAAACTCCCTAACTTGATATAATTGTGTTATGACTCTCAGTAATTTTTTTACTTTATAAATGACACTACTGTTATGTTTTCTCTATATTAACATGTCTTCTCTCCTTTAGCTAGATTGGGAAGAATTCCTATTTGTAATGTACATAGGATCTCTCAAATTGTCCCATTAAATAGCCACAAAGAATAGGTTAAGTATATGGCTGCTTCCACCATCCTTCTTATAATACCTAGTATAAAAAATGATATTTTGGGGCTGGAGATTTAACTCAGTGGTCCAGGCACCTTCCTAGCAAGTGCAAGGTCCTTGGTTCAATCCCTGGTAACCACATAAAACAATACTGGTTGTGGTGGCTCATGGCCATTGGCAATCAGTATCACACAGCACAAAGGCTAGGTTTGGTGGCTCAAATCTGTAATTCATCACTCAGGAGACAGAGAAAGGAGGATTGCTGAGTTCAAGACTTTCCTGAGCTACATGAGCTCAGGACCAGCCTGAACTACAGAGACAGAACCTGTCTCAAAGAAAAAAAAAAAAAAAAAGAAACATATTTTGTCCAAATTTGTCTCTCTCCAACAAATGTTACCAGACATAAAGAAAGCTCTAATAAAAGATCAATAAATGAATTAAACAGCTAATATATTATTTAGGGACAATTTTATCCTTCAGTATATCAATTTTAAAATGGTAGAATATTTCATAGATTTGTCTCACTTCTCAACAAATTTGAGGAATTATAACCTATAAAATCATTCAGTCTGATATTCTGAATTTGATTGTATATGGGTTTTATTGTCAATATTTTCCTTTTCCATAAATTTTGATTTCCTCTTTAGAATTATTTATATGAATATATATGAATATATATATATATATATATATATATATATACACATACACACATATATACATAACTTAGGACCTTACCTCAAAAGTTTTTCTATTGACCTGAGGTCTCTAAATGATTTAATTTCATGATGACTAGATGTATAGACAAATATCACTACCCAGTAAAAACCTGTATATGTGACCATGTATTTTCTCTCTCACAAGAAGTCCAATAATCAATGACTGTAATACTTTATATATCATATCTAATATCATTATTTTTTCCTTTTGGCTATGATCTCAACAACAAAATTATTTTAATGAGAGAACTAAACAGATTGGGTCCTAAAGAAGAGTGACAAGAATTTGACAAGATATGACTGATCCAAGATTAAAACCCAGGCTCGCTTCATTTTCATCAGTGTCTGGAATGTTCCCTATTTAGTGTACAACTTCCTATAAATAGAATATATTTATATCAAGTGCTAAAATAAAGTCTTTTCTGTGTCACCCTCTGACAGGAATCAGAGTTTAGGCTCAGTAGAGCAGACCTCTTTCCAGTGAACCTAGGGACCTGGATTTATTTAGTGTGGATTGAAAATTATTACATTTTTAGGATACACTAAAATGGCTGCTACAATATTAATTTTTAAGGATACTGGAGTCATTTATAAATTGAAATGCCAGCTAAATACTGTAAATTACTTAATATTATGCTTGAAATATTATCACTCAGTTAATGTGAACTATGATTATGGTAATTTCCATTTTTCATCATTTGTTTTTTACAATTATAGTTATAGATATTACTATTTGTTATATTTAGAATTATTATCGAATTATTTATAAAAATATCACACACAAATTGTTTATTTCTCCTCCTCTGGTCGTACTGCTTTCTAGGCTTTCCGTTAGGAATGAGTATCATCTTATACTGAAAGCTGACTTACTTTTAAAAAGTTTGAATCCAATCCATTCAGTAATGCGTAAAGCTAAAAGTCACATAGCGAGTGCGTAATTTTATCCATTTATTTTACTGATAAATAGTTATTTTAAAATTTTGTTTAAAATTGTTTTTGCTTTACTTCAGAGTTTGGAGCTATTTTACAAAATATGTAGATACAGGAGTCAATGTGGATTACTCATAATAAATTTTGATTCTGGAGGCAGGGACATGAGAGATTTTTTTAAAATTTAAATTCTGACATTAAAGGTAGTGAGTGCTTTTATTTGCGATTTCATATGGTTTCACTGAAAAATAAAACTGAATGCTACTCCATCATTTTGGCAGACACTTTAATGCCAGCCATTTAGCTATCTCCCTGCAATGGAATGTTGCCTGACCTTTACTCTTTCCACCAAAAATAAATTGTAAAAGCCCAACAAAAATGTAATTTTCTGGCTTTACAATAGGTGAAGAGAGAAGAAAAAACTATGACTAGAACATAAAGCAGAACAAAGTAGTATGATGTGAGAATGTGTTTTGATACATCAGAGTAAAGACTATTTTTGACTAATACCGTCTTGTGGTAAAATCTCCAATTTTATACTTTTAAACAGATGTTAGTTTTTCAAAGAAAATCAGAAAGGAACACTGAAAATTCTCATTTTATCAAAGATAGATTTCCAATAAGGAAATTATCCTATTATTCCACATCACTTAAGTATCACTTCTTATTAATTTAAATATATGAGGTACAAGGATTTCAATATATCTTTATCCTGTCTGAGGCCCTGAGGTTCAGTCTCTAGCACAAAACATATATAAACCAAATGAAAATATTTGTTGTAAAAATTATTTAACCTCTAAAATAAAAATAATGTAGATTTTTTTATAGAGACATTAGTTTTAGAAACCATAATAGAATTCTTCTGCCTCAAAAGATAACTTAGGAGTCAAGTCAAATCACATGAAGTATTTTATAACTGTGCCTTGGAAACGCCTCATGATTTGAATGATTAGTAAATTAATTTATTCTTTTCTCTCATATTGATTCAATTTCCTCAATTTAAACTGTGGCAGATTACAATTTTTAATGGAGGAAACATCACACTAAAGTCATTGTATTTCTACTATCAAATATTTTAAGTTCCAATGAATTAATTTTTTAAAAGTGAAATGGTTCTTCTTCTGAAATAAGAATGAAAAATTAGGACTCATATTCTCATTTCCGATTAACTCAGTGATAAAATCTGATATTTTCTAAATGAAGAAAACTTAAGTTTCATGAATATATTTTGGGCTTATTTCTAAAATCCAAGCTGTGGTTTCAACACCTGAATACTGACTCTTAAAAATCAAAAATTCTTACTACATTTCATATGTTTACATTTGATCTTAGTAATACAAGGAGATTTAAGTCTACATTTTCACAAATGTAGATTAAATTTTGACAATTTAAGAAATCTGAATCATTGAAAAGAAAATATTTAGGTGAAGCCTAACAGTGAGAGATGGGGATGGTGGTATATATGGGCAATACCTATATTCATAAGGCCAATTCAAAGGTATCTAAAAATGACCTTCTATATATTGGATTCAAGGTCAGTTTAGACAGTATAATGAAATATATATCTCAAAAAAAGCCAGGCGGGGTGGCTCATGCCTTTAATCCCAGCACTCAAGAGGAAGAGGCAGGAGCATTGCTGAGTTCGAGGCTAGCCTGGGCTACATAGCAAGCTCAGGGCCAGCCTGAACTACAAAGCGAGACCCTGTCTCAAAAGCAAAATAAATAAATAAATAGATAGATAGATAGATAGATAGATAGATAGATAGATAGATAAAACAAAAAATATATATCTCCAAAAGAAAAACAGGATAAAAAAGGCTATAATTTTTGTGCCAAAATTTGCAAAACATCTTGAAGCAGAGTTAACTAAATTATTTCTACTTGCTTCCTAATATTCTAGTAACAAGTCATGGACAGATATTAGCAATTTATTACAGATAAAAATTGGAAAAATGTTTATTATTTACACTTCTACTAAGATAGTTTTGGTTTTTAGTGGACCAAAATTCCTGAGAGTAGTGGTAAATTCTGTAAAAAATGCAGAATACGATTTTTGAAAGCAATGGATAAGAAGCGAGAAATAAGTGGAAAAAGAAATAAATATGACTATTACAGAACGGAAGATACATGAAGGGATGCATCTTTTTCAAAACATTTCTTTGAAAGCATTACTTGCACGAAACCTGAAATAACAATTCGTGTTTAAGCAAAAAATCCCAGTTTTATTGGTGAATCAGAAGATAGAGTTTAAATTTGCCAGAATCAGTGAAGAAATAAACAGGGAAATCCCAGAGGAGAAAGCCACAAAAAGGGAAAGATCAAAACAGTGGAAAATTCCCAGTACCTTTTAATTATCTTTAAATTGGTCATGTAAGGACCTCAAACAAGAAATCAAGGCTGGGAGATCCAAAGAGCTAAAACAAAACTTAATTATCTGTCTACCATGAGAAAAAAATTGCCTTTAAATTTGTGTACTGTCAAGCTGAGAGACTTTGTAGCAATTTAAGACTTTTTACAGAAGCACTGAAAGAGCTGCAACTTAGAACTAGAGACCGTATCCTAAGACTAGTTTTCACAAACAATAATATACTTGCACAAAGCCAGGTTGAAGGTCCAGTAAACTATTTGCTAGAATAAACAGAACACTTGTGGGGGGAAACTGCCAGGTGTTCTGTGGAATTATCCTGACTGTCTTCACACACGTAAATAAAGTTGGTTTTCTGCCTCCATGTCTGGGTGTCTTTGGTGTTTTACAATTGCCATTATACCTGTAAATGAAAAACGAAACATATGCAGAATGTAGTACTGAATAAAATCTGTTAATTACTTTTCTCTCACTACAGACCCGAAATGCACAATATCCAAAGTTAAAGGGAAAAGGGTTTATTTGGCTTATAGTTCATCGAGATTCCTGTCCATAATAAGCTGGCAGCAAGGCAGGGTGGCAGAGGGCCGATAATTTATGGAGGAAATAAAAGCAACAAAAGATGTGGGAGGGTCATGGCAGAGGAGAATTTACGATTCCCACATGGTAGCCAAAGTAACAGGGGACTTAAATAGGGTCTTCTTGGCCCTTTTTATCCCATTCAGACTACTAGGATTAGGGCAGTGGCAAACCAATCCATCACACGTATTGGTGAAGTCTTCACATACCCTTAATCCCAACATTATACATTCCTGTTTCAGCCACCTTCAAACAAGTCAGCATGAGGCTTTGGGGGAGAAATCTGAGCACAAGCCACAACATTTCACATAGAAAACAATTACTCCATAAATAGATATAGAACCTCAATGTGAATTCACTAAAAACATACTAATGGAATAAAATTTTATATATATATATATATATATATATATATATATATATATATATGTCAACCTCTCCCATTACAGTATTTCATATTTCTTCTTTGTACTAACATTCATTTGGAGTGTCAGTGAGAAAGAGAGAGAGAGAGAGAGAGAGAGAGAGAGAGAGAGAGAGAGAGAGAGAGAGAGAGATTGTGGTAAAAAGTTTGTTGTGCTCCTCTGGTGCAGTTCAGTCTCATTCAACCTTATTTCAGCAGTGATACAACAGTGATACGACAGTGTACTGTAAGAATTTCTGGCTATGGGGCATATTTAACAATGTTTGAAAAATAACTCAGACACCTGTTTTTGGGATGACCTCACCAAAAAATTAACATGTACATTTTACATCATTTATAAAATAAAGAAAATGACTCTTAACAGGAAAGAAGGTAGTTACAATTTAGGACTATAATCTGTATAAGAAGATATTTCTCTCTCTAGGAACAATGGTTGGATATTTACAAAGTCATTAGCTTCCTAGAATACAACTATTTTCAATAATAAGAATGCATCACATAGTCATGCACCCATTACTATAACTTGATTATTTGAACTATAGATTTTCCTAATGTCTAACATAAATATTTAAAGGACCAAATGAATATAAGGTAAAAAAAATGAATATATACTTCTCAGAAATACAAATAGCCAATAAATGCATTTTTAAAAGTTCAACATCACTGACACAAGAGAAATACAAATTAAAACTACATTGACATATCACCTTGCCCTAGAGAGAGTGGTTATGAAAAATCTATTAATAACAAATACTCATTCAGGTAGTAAGGAGAAAAGATTCTTTTATGTGGTTCATCGGTACATAAAGTAGCACAACCACTATGAAAGTGACTGTGAGCTGTCACAAAAATCTAAAAATATCAATCCCGTGTGCCCCAGATATTCTTCTTCTACGTGTCATTCCCAAAGGGTTAAAATCCTCATATTACTGGGATACGTATATGTTCATGTTTATAGGAACATTATTTTCCAGAACTAGATCTTGGAAACAACATATATATCCATCAACAGATAAGGGAAATGTGATGTTTGTACAAAATGGAGTCCTACTCTGACATAAAAAGCTAAACTTGAGTCATTCATAGGTACATGAATATAACTTGAGAACATAGTTAAGTGAAACAAGTCAGACACACAAGCTTAAATAACATAAAGTGTCTCTCACACACACACATATATCAAATAAGAATAAGTTTGAATAATTCCTTAAATTACCTTTTCTGTTGTTTCAAAAATATTTAATTTTATATGTTGTTTTCACTTATAATACTATTTTCTCATAGTTCATTGAAAAGAAAATATTGTTCTATTATCTAACTTTCTGTGTAAGAGAAAATCTTATTGTCTATATTGTATATTTTAGAGTAACTAATTTGAAGAAATAGAGTAAATAATTGAAGATAATTACACACTGAGCTGCTGTTCTCTTACAGTTTTTCTGTGAAATTTTGTTGTATTTCTCCACAAAATACAAAAGTATTCTTATTTTGGTCCTTAAATTTATTGAAATAATTGTCTGCATATTAGGTTATTTATTTTTGCATAAAACGGTGTGACACAATGTATATTAAATGGATATAGGTGTAGATTTTAACATATTTTCAAAGAATGAGAATTACCAAGAAAACACTAAAAGAAGCAAAATCAATAATATGAGAAAACCAGCTTCACTTGGGATGATGCATTAGATGTCCAAATGGGCCTTCAAATGTTGATGTAATTGTTGTTAAAGCTACTGAGTATTTGAGTTTGCACTTTTCCACTGCCCTGTAAAATAGTGTTATTTTCAGCTAAAAGACATTTTCTCTAATCTTACCACAAGAAATAAAATCACTCATTCTATTTAGCTCTCCCTAGGGGACTTTTAATGCTACTTTTTACAGGTAGCAGGGTTCATCCCCTACCAAAACTATAGATAACCATGTTTGTCTCAACCAACCTCATAAAGTGGTTTCCATGGATACAGGAATAAATTTTTCGCATTTTTTCAGTTATCCAAAAATTGCCAGTGAAAACTAGAAGACCGGAGTCAGTAAGAAATTCAGGAAGCTTTTGTAGATTATACTTGTATCACTTTATTTTTTTACATTGCCTCCATTTACGAATGCAGAGAGCCTTAGTACTGTTTGTTTCCCTTTGCATTTCAGCTTTTGATTTTGGACATGATTGTGAAACTTTCAATATTCCCATCTGCTCAGGTTTTGCTGAGTTTTCAGATATTTACAATTTAAAATTGTGTTTTATAAAATGTCTGTTGAAAAATGATCATATTCAAAGAGCCTTTCTTCAGCGATCTCAAGCTGGTGAGGTAGTACTATTTGAAAATCTATAGCACTGTTAAGCCATATTCTAACTCCACTGCTTCAATTCTTAATTATTAATGCATATAACTGCTATAATTTTCAATTATCCATCTGTTCAATTCTATTTATCCCTTCTTTTCCTTACACCTCTATTTATCATTTAATTGACCTATGTCTCTTATATTGAGATATTCAAAATCCTTACACATATCTCACTGTTAATGTATGTTCAGATTAGATAAATAAGGACAGCCTATTCCCAAATGCCATTTGTTGTGTAGTGTCAATGCTTATGAAAGTGGCTACAGTGATAGTCATTAAAATTTTCTAATTGTTAAATCTTGTTAGTTGCTCACAACGTGAGATAAGAAAAAATAAAATTAAGGGCTGCAGATTTAGCTCAAGTGTTCCCATGCCAAGGGCCTGAGTTTGATCTCCGGTACCACAAAAAATAAAATAAAATAAAAATAAATAAAATAAAATAAATTAAAAATAAATAATAAAATTAGTATAGTCTTTTGAGTTCAATTTAGTTAATGGAGCCATTCATTAATCAAAAAATTATGTTGATATATAATGAGAAAATATTCTCTGAGAAATTCGCTATCGGGGGAAATTGCAGTGATTCCCTGGAAGAAGTGAAGATCTGAAGAAAAAGTTAGAATTATCTAGGTGAGAAGGAATCAGAAAAGCTCCCTCATAGAAAGAACAACATGAGCAAAAGCCCTAGGCTTGAAAAGATAATTGGACTAAGCTAATTTATTCTGAAAATTGTTCATGAATCACATCGTTCAGAGGATAGTTTTAAATATTAAAGATGCACAGTGTTTCTTTTAGGTGAAGTAGTGTGGCAATAAAGACTTGTTAAGAATGTCAAACACAGATTCCCTTCTTATTTGAAACAAACAAAACCCACCTTAAGAAGATATAATCTATTTACAATTAAGCACATATTTTACTTTGTTAGTAGTGCATGCTTTTAAAGTGTAAAGTTTGTGCTCGCGTCGGCAGCACATATACTAAAGTGTAAAGTTTGAAGAGCTTTGAAAAAGATTATAAATGTGTGACAGACACCCTAATCAACATATGTGATCATCCGAAACCTTTCCTTCCATCTCCTATGTGGTGAACTCAACCTACTGCAGATCAGAAAATATAGATATGCTTCTATGAAATTTTCATATATTGAATAATACAGTACATATTATTTTCAGTGTCATTTATTTCATTTCACATGTTTCTGGACTCCAACCACTTGTTATAATATAAATGATCATTAAATTTTTAAAATTTCAGAATAATATTCTATTGTATGAACAAAATATAATTACAAATTCATTTGCTATAAACATTCACATCAATTAAATCAGAGATATTATAAAAATATTTTGCATGTATTCATGTACAAATATATCTGTAGCTTTGATTATGCTTTGCCAGTAAAATTGGATTACATTGTCCAAACTCTGAAATTCTCAGTAAAATTTCATTTTTACTTCAAATAAAATCTAAATTCTTCATTCACTCTACATCTCTGCATGTCTTGCCTCTAGCTACATGTTCTCAGCCTGTCCTTTCCCTTTTTGCCCATGATACTTTCTTGCAATTCTGACTCTTCCCTTATAACATGAAGGATTTTTTTTTTTTTTGAGACAGTGTCTCGCTTTGTAGTTCAGGCTGGCCCTGAGCTCACTATGTAGCCCAGGCAAGCCTCAAACTCAGCAATCCTCCTGCATCTGCCTCCTGAGAGCTGGGATGACAGGCATGAGCCACCATGCCCGGCACTGTGGTATGTGGTATTGATAGCAGTGGGCATGAGTCACCATACCCAGCATTGTATGTGGTTACTGGGATCAAACTCAGGGCCTTGCACTTGCGAGGCAGGCGCCAGAACCACTGAGCTAAGTCTCTAGCCCACATGAAGGATTTTATATTGAGTATCTTTTTGCCTAGTGACCCTCTTCTATGAATGTTTCAATCCTAATATTGTATAATTGGTCTCCTTTTCTTGCATATTTTTCCTTAAAAACTCTTAGCCAAATGATGCTTTTCCTAATTATGTTAGCTTAATTTACTTCCTTCATCTGATATACTTCTTTGTTCGATCATATTTTGGTTTACTATATGCTTCCTGCTATAATTGCAGCTCCAGGATGCAAAGACATTGTATGAATCACCTCGTATTCTATTTCTCATGTTTGGAGCATCTTCAGTTTGTAGTTATGCCTTAATAAATTGCTACATAAATATTGAAGAACATAGGATCAGCTGATTAAATTAGTGACTAAAAAGTTCAAAACAACCCACAATATGTCACACATTCACGATTTCCAGCATTTCATACAGCATGGACAGCAAGCCACCTCTGCATGAAACCTCACTGTCTTCATTTTAATATCCACATGGACTGTAGTTTCTAAACATTCTTTTCCCTGATGTAGTTATATGACCAATTTTTAAGTGAGGAAATACAATCCGATTTCCAAATCAAAATATCTACATTAGATTTTCACTGTACTTCTTACCAGTTTGAAAATGACAATAACTGAACTGAGGGTGGAAGTTTTGTGTTGAATGTGACAGAGTTCTGCTTCTAACCTGAGTTCTTGGAGTTCGGGAGAAAGAAGTCTCCTACCTACTCAGAGGGACAACCCCACAGTTCTCTCTTGAGGATGTTGCTGTGATTTAAGGTCTTGATCACAGTAGTTTATCAGTACCTTTAAGAGTATCCTCTGCAGGTACTGTTTTAAATCTTCTTTCCTGCAAATGCCATTTGCTCCCAATGATAGTTTATTTTAATTGTAAAGGTTAATCTCTTTATCTTTCCCAGATAAATTTTGTCCATTCTATTTTGCCTCTTCGTCTTATTCCATAACAAGTGTAGGGAGAGTTCTGGGATTGAGATATGAGTGAAAGTCATGGGCAGTGCTCTGGACACTATCATTATGAAGTCTCAAGGAAGTTATCCCTGCACACTTCTTATCTTTGATATGTTGTATTAATTTTCCTTCTATTGCTTTACCATTCACAGCACTCATGTCCAATATGTCCGTTTTTAGATAAAATTAAGTTTTACATGTATGTCTTTGTGGCCCCATTTCTTTGATCCCCTCTATACCAAATTTTATGAACAAATCCTATACTGTAAGCCCTCTTTCTGTATTTCTTCATTTATTTTTTTCCTTCTAAACCAATTTCAATGAGCTTCTTTCTACTACATTAGTTATGCTCACAAATAAAGTCCAGGAATGCACTTGACACAACTCCAGTGAACCAAACTGTTTTATTCTGTTTTAACTAGGGAGTCACTATGTAACAATTATCATGTTAGCTAGTAGGTAACTAACTAAAACGTTACTTTAGAATATAATTTTTTTAAAAGATAATTCTGACTCTACCCAATCACAAAAACTGATTTTCAGTCAGATGGCTGCCTGAGCAGGTGGGGTTCAAAGAAGGCAAGCACCAAGCTGTAACAAGTTCCATTTTTTTTACATAAAGATTGGTTCTCGTGTTGTGAAGCAAAAGTCCTTCAACAAATTCTGGTTCTGAAGTTTGCCTGATGTATGTGCTCTGTTCTGCTCAATTAAATGCAGTTAAATTTAATTTATCTTTTTTTTTTCTTTTAGCAGTTCCAACTTCCTTACAAAAAGAATAGGCACACATATAAATATTTAAAACCCCTCATATGTGTATACAATATAGAGTCCAAAAATGTATACACACTTCAGGAAAATAAAAACATATATGAATATTTTAATACCAATTTATTGAGATGTCATACAATTAATACAAGATACTTTTGTCCTCTGCAATTGGAGAGGGGCTCAAAGTGGTGGCTATTAGTTTCCAGATAATTAACCAGTAAAGTGCACTGCTGCATGGGTGGCTAATCCTGGTCCACGAGACAGCTGCACATGCATTTTCAATTCCCCCACTAAGGGCCAGCAGAGTAGTGGGCTTTCTGCACTATATGACACCCTTTGGGGTCATCCATATGGGGGTAACAATATCTGTTAAAAAATACTACTTTTCTCTCCCCAAAACATGGCATTTTGGCAATCTCTCTCTCTCTCTCTCTCTCTCTCTCTCTCTCTCTCTCTCTCTCTCTCTCTCTCTCTCTCTCTCCTCGTCTCTCTCTGTATATGTATGCAAATATGTACAAAATCTGTAGATACAATTATGTAATTTTATGGTAACACAGTTCTCTGTGTTTCCTCATATGTTCTTTGCTTTCAATTTATCCAGACCTCTGAATTTTGGGAGTGATGAATGATAAATTTTTAGGCAGACCTGTTGTTTTCTAAGACTTATTAATACTCATGGTTTTAAAAAATAAAGCTTTATGTGGCTGAGAACTCTGGAGATGTAGACACATCTATGTATCAAGAAATGAAGTGGGACAAATAGGATACAGGGAGGATAGCTCTGTAAAAAGTTACAGGAGCTCACACACTAGAGATTTGGAAACTCTTCAAAGTACATTTTGAAGACAAAAGTGACTGAATCTTAGATTATAGATAAAGGTTTTGAACGTGTTGTGTGAGCCTAAATGAACATGGGGAATAGCTAAGGCGAGGGGAGATAAAGAGGAAAGAAGATAATTAGGATGTGCTAAGGGCAGGCACCACCTCCCCCCGTGAATGTTACAATGATGCGGCACAGACACAGACTAAAGCAACCTGTGCATACGGACACACATTCTAGGAGGACAGATGACAAGTGAACAGAAAAGAAATAAAACTGAAGGACTACGGTAGAAGAGTTGTAATTGCTTAGACCTCAGTGCAATATGATTTTTTTTTTTTTTTGAGACAGGGTCTCGCTTTGTAGTTCAGGCTGGCCCTGAGCTCACTATAGAGCCCAGGCAAGCCTGGAACTCAGCAGTGCTCCTGCCTCTGCCTCCCGAGTGCTGGGATTACAGGCTTCAGCCACCAAGCCTGGCGCAATACGATTTCTTAAAGTAAGCAGATGTAAACTATGTAAAAGAAACATTAAAGAAGATAGCATCATCAAGAATTTCCCAGGTTGGGGTTAATCTAAAAGGAAATCTCACAGAATAACTTGATTAATTATAAAATAATGGTCCCAGAAAACAAAGTATATGGATTTCTGTTGTGAAAGGAGATAAAAGTTGGCACAAATGATAAGGAAATTATATACCAACGTACAGATGATGCAAACACAAAGTGTGGTGTTTGGAGGAGGAATAGGGCTTGAAGTTTCAGCGCTGACTGATGAGAATAGTTTTGATGAAAGCAGGCTGAAGAGAAATGAAGGATTTAGTATCAATAGTCCTTCCTGTTGATGGCTACTAAGCACTGCAGTCAGAACACTGTCAGACTTGGCTGGGCAACGGACGTCCTGAAATCACTCACTAAGCAAACTGATGATGGGCCCAGTAATTGCAGATGCTGATTGCTGTGTGGTCTGCTTGAGGGCTGCAAAACTTCTCACTCATGGGATATATTTAAGTGGATGATGTATGTTTGTTAGTAGTGACTTTATATTTGAATATATGAATTATAGATAGATAGGTGCCTCTGTGGGTAATCTCAGGCTAAGGATGTCTGTACATTACATTTGTGAATTTGTCTGGAGCAGCTCAGCTAATTAAAGTAATGCACTTAGGAAGCCAAGTCTACAGGTTCATTTCCTGTGGGGGGTTTTACATCTGCACACTACAGAACACATAATAGGGCCTTAATAAATGTTTGTTCATTAAATGAATAAATGAATAAAGAATCCATGGAGCACACAAGGGTGTGCAGCTCTATATTATCAGTGCTCTCTAGGTCTTTAAACACAACTGTCCTTTTTAGAATCTAGACTTAAATCATTAAGGAGAATATTTAAGAAAAAAGCACAGATGAGAACACCATCTCTATTCTCAAAAAGTAAACAAAAAACGTTCTTATAAAGAAGAGTCAGTATATTAAAAGGGAATGTGGTGGGGGAACATAATGAGGGAAAGAATAAATGTAATTTGGAAAGAAAAAGAAATAGCATGTATATAAGGGGTGGGGAGTTGTGGGTGTCTATGGATATGGGTAAAAATGAGAATTAACTTTTGTCATATACTGGTACAAAATCCCCAATGTTGAGTGTGATTGTGAACTGCATTAAAAAATGTACCAATAGGGCCAGAGATTTAGCTCATTGGCTCCTGCACGTCCCTCACAGGTACAAGGCCCTGAGTTCGATTCTAGAAACTACATACAATGCTGGGCGTGGAGACTCACGCCCGCCAACAATCAATACCACATACCACGGTGCTGGGCGTGGTGGCTCACGCCTGTAATCCCAGCACGTGGGAGGCAGAGACAGGAGGATTGCTGAGTTCGAGGCTTGCCTGGGCTACATAGTGAGCTCAGGGCCAGCCTGAACTATAAAGTGAGACCCTGTCTCAAAAAAAAAAAAAAAAAAAGTACCAATAAAGAATTCAATTTAAATTTTTTTTAAAAAATCAGTAATTTTGTCTAATGTCATTTAAAATAAGAAAACGCTTTTGAAAAACTATTTTCAACCTTCTCATTCAAATATAAATGCTTTTCTTAAGTATAGCAGGGATATAATAATTTAATACTAAATAATCAGAAGTTGAATTTTCATATATTTATGAAAGAATACAAATTAAAATTAGATAATTCTATTTATTTAGCTTTTTAAAATTGATTTTATTGCTATATTTGATACATACGTTACGATCACATTCAACATTTAGAATTTGTACCTGTACTTTCTGTACAGCTAGATTCTCATTTTTTGAAAAAGAAGATTGCCATTTTGCTGGTCATTTTCAGTTTTTCATATCATTTTCAACTTCATGATGATATATATTTTTTATAGATTTCATGATAGCTAGAAATAATTTACACTGTTTGTGCCTGACAAATCACATAATATTGTAATATAGCCACTAAGATATATTCCTTTTTTGAGTTACATGAATAGATTCTAAATATTTTCATGTGTTGGAAAACACATTTTTGTGGAGTTCAGTTTTTCATAAATATACAGATTTCAGAAATAATGGAGAGGAAAAAAATAACCATTCCTAATTTTCTTTAACTTAAAATTACCTTATTTAGTTGGCTGCTTTTCTTTATTATTATCATTATTTATTTATTTATTTATTTATTTATTTATTTATTTATTTATTTATTTTTTGCTTTTTGAGACGGTCTCGCGTTGTAGTTCAGACAGGCCCTGAGCTCACTATGGTGCCCAGGCAAGCCGCCACGAACTCAGCCATCCTCCTGTCTCTGCCTCCCGAGTGCTGGGATTACAGGCGTGAGCCACCACATCCGGCATTGTGGTATGCGGTGTTGATTGTTGGTGGGCGTGTCTCCATGCCCAGCATTATATGTGGTTACCGGGGATTGAACTCAGGACCTTGCGCTTGCGAGGCAGGCGCCGGAACAACTGAGCTAACCCTCCGGCCCAGTTGGCTGCTTTTCTTAAGAGACTGATCTGCTATGCTCAGGAAGTGATGACAACTTTTTCCTATGCATATGTTAGCAAGAAACATAATACATATTCCAATTTGCATTTTCTTTTTTGCATAACATCACAAATTGTGAACATTGAGTTGTTACATAATATTTCATATAATCATTTAAATTTAAAGTATTTATGGACCTCATAGTCACTAGTCTGGCATATATAAAGTAATAAAATAGGCTATGAGTATTTTCATTAAACAATCCCTTATATTGGAAAATATATTACTAATAGTTGCCAAATGAATATGATTACTCTGAAATGGAAAGAAAATACACAAAAAGAAAAGGGAAAGTATGGGTGGGGGAAAGTAAAGAAAGGAAAGAAAAAACCTGACAGTAAAAAAGAAAAAAAAAATGAAACAAAGCCTTTGTACATAGGGGTGGGGATTGTACGGTGAGCAGGGGAAAGGGGGAAAAATGAAAATCAAGGTAAGTCTTGTACACATACAAATTATGACTGTTGGATGTGAGCACAATGTATATATAAGATGTATGAATAAAATCAATTAAAAGGGTCGGAGATTCAGTGCAGTGGCTCTGGCGTCTGCCTAACAAACACAAGATCCCTGGTTTGATCCCTGGTAACCACATGCAACAATACGGGGACTGGTGAACTCACGCCCACCAGCAATCAGTACGACAAACCACAATGCCGGGTGAGGGGGCTAATTCTTGTAATCCCAGCAGGGACAGGAGGATTGCTGAGTTCGAGGCTTGCCTGGGCTACATAGTGAGCTCAGGGCCAGCCTGAAGTGCAAAGTGAGACCCTGTCTCAAAACAAAAACATTAATTAAAAAAAGGATATAAAAGCCGGGCGTGGTGGCTCACGCCTGTAATCCCAGCACTCGGGAGGCAGAGACAGGAGGATTGCTGAGTTTGAGGCTTGCCTAGGCTACATAGTGAGCTCAGAGCTAGTCTAAACAACAAAGCGAGACCCTGTCTCAAAAAAAAAAAAGGATATAAGATTATCACAACAGTATGACTATATTTGTAAACCTACAGATAAAATATAAATTTAATATATATTAATAATTTTAAGATTTCACATAACTTTAATGAAAATATTAGATTACATTTAGATTTTTTAATATGAAATTATACATTTTGGGGAAATACCAGGGAAGGAACTTAGGATCTTACACTAGCAAGGCAAGTATGAGGGCACTGAGCTAAATCCCTGGCCCGTGAAATTACACTTTATAAAGAGCGTTTCTCTTAAATATAAAATTCAGCAAACGAGATAAAACACCCATCCATATAATAGGTACAGGGGCTTGAAGAAAAAGTAATATTTTCATTTAAAGGATATAGGTTTTCATATTGACAACATGAAAACTGTATGTGTTCTATACAAATATATGCATGTACCTTGAGCAAATCACACTTTTAAAGTGATGATAATGTTTATTCAATATGCTTTTTTTTTTTTTTTTTTGAGACAAGGTCTCGCTTTGTAATGCAGGCTGGCTCTGAGCTCACTATGTAGCCCAGGCAAGCCTCGAAATCAGCAATCCTCCTGTCTCTGCCTCCCGAGTGCTGGGATTACAGGCGTGAGCCACCACGCCCGGCACCGTGGTATGTGGTATTGATTGCTGGTGGGCTTGAGTCTCCATGCCCAGCACTGTATGTGGTTACCGGGGATCGAACTCAGGACCTTGCGCTTGCGTGGCAGGCACCGGAACCACTGAGCTAACCCTCCATCCCTATTCAATATGCTTTTAACTCACGTACACAAGCAGAGAATCAAGACTCAAGTATTAATAAATTGATTTTAAACTCTAAGTCCTTTCCAATAATGGGAAGCAGAGTGCCCCGTGGCTTCCTCTGTGAGACAATTTTATGTTCTTGCATCAGTCAGACTGTCCCTGTCTTACATCTGTTACAGCACAGTAGCGTTATTCATTACCTTTCCGTGCTTATTCAACCAAAAGCTTCTCTGGCTTCGGTATCACCCTGTATTTTAACAGATGAACTGTGTGGTCTATGCACAGAAGTTATTTTTGCACTTTACTTGTGAAACTTAACTGCTTGCATGTGCAAAAGCAACCACGCTGATGCTTTCTGCCTCAGTGCCATAAACAAACTTCAACCATCTGTAGCTCATCACTTTCTTGGTCAATTATAGATGAACAAAGTCTGGAAATACTGGGTAGATAATCCATCAACTGTATCTGAAGGCATGAGGTATTCTCAAAGCCATTTCCTACGCAGCGTTGTAGCTCGTGTTGTTTGACCACACTTCCTGCTTTATTTCCTTGGGCATGAAATGTCATATACAAAAGGTATTAGCCTCCTGAGGGACTCAGTATGGTCATTTAAGTTTCGTAATTAGAAGACACTGAGAGTAAACATTTTTAAAAATGTATGCTACACACTGAGGATTTTATATTTTCTCATAGAGGGTCTCTTTGGTAATTCTGTAAGTTCATTTAAAGGGACTAAAAATGTCATTGTCCATCATGAAAGTAAGCAGCTCAAACAAATTTTTAAATTTAATTTGCCTCGTTATTAATAATAACTAGCTTCATTGTACTTAAAAACTAATTTTACATTTACTATAGCATAACATTTTATTGTTTTATTTTACCATACATGACTAATGTGGTTACGTATTGATAAAGTTATAAGTATTTGTGATATGTGAAACCATATTTTGAAATTGTTTAACAATTTAAGATGTTTTTATTAAGTAGAGTGACGTAAAAAGAAGAGAAAGTTATATTTTCCCATGCTTTGCTTAAATCTAGGATAGTTCTTGAACTCATTGGGCCAATTCTGACTTCAATCCCCATTCACATGTACCCACTAAGTCTTCCAGTCTTTAGCCAGGTGGAGCCAATTTTATTTACGCTCTTTTGCCCCTTTTCTCTCTATGGGTAATTCTCTGCTCCAAGGTATTTTCATTACTGACTACTTAATTCTAAACTAAAGTAGGCTCCACCATGACGGCCCAATTGAAATTAGCCTCTGAGTCTCATCCTGCTGACTGTTCTAAATATCAACATTGGTTCTTTTCCTGTCTCACTTTCTTTCTCTCCTTTGCCTCCTGTCCCCGCCCCCTCCCTCTCCCTAGTGCTCTGTTGGTTCCATTACTGAACTCTCCTATGCATTCTCGTGTGTTTGCTGACCGGCTCATCCACACCACTTTCTGCTCACCTTGCTTCTTGTTTCTGTATGTCCTAAATACGTATGTGCCGGTTAAAGTCTCAACTCGATTGGCTGGAGAGCCTCCTCGGGAAAGAAAGTGCACTTCTCGGGGCTTCTGTCTGGGTGACTGTGATAGAGCTTCAGGTCCTATATAGGGTGCTCAGCCTCTTCTTTTCCGTCACTGCTCCCTGCTCTGCCTCCCAGCTGCTAGGAACTAACCATCTTTCTTCTGCAGCATTCATTCACCGAGATATATTTTGTTTTGTGTTTTGTTTTGTTTGAGACAGGGTCTCACTTTGTAGTTGAGGCTGGCCCTGAACTCACTATGTAGCCCAGGCTAGCCTCGAACTCAGCAATCTTCCTGCCTCTGCCTCCCAAGTGCTGGGCTGACAGGTGTGAGCCTCCATGCCTGTCCATCAGTATTTTTTTTTTTTTGGTTTTTTTTGAGAGAGAGCCTACCATGGACTGTGTCCCTTGAGAAGGTAAGTCAAATTAAACCTCTCTGCCTTTAATTTGTCACCATCAAGTATTTTATCCCAGTGACAAGGAACTTGACTTTTAAGAAAGATTGTTAGCCAAAAAATAAATATTTTTGAATAGGTGGAATGGAACCATAAAGGATCAGATAAATTCAAACCAACAGTATTTTATGTCTTAAGGAGACAACATAAAAGTCTTCTGCATCTCTTTCTTTCTACTATTTAGTATCTATATATAAACTGTATAAAGTTTGACTTTTTGTCAGCAAACTAAATTCATTAATTTATACTTACTTGTAGAATTTTATTATTATTTTCTAAATATAATTGAGCAGGTTTAAGTTTTCTTTTTAAAAATTATTTTAATATATAACTGCTATCAATTTGTTTTTAATTTCAGATTTCATTCTGATACCTACCTATTAGCTTACCTATTACTACTTATAATGTTCATTTTTTAAATTTATATTCATTATTCAGAAAAACTTTTCTGTATTGCTCTGTACTTTCAAATAAAGGAATTTTATATTTGGTGCAAAACATGTATATATTTAATAAATCACTGGGCTCCTAACAGGATTACTCTAAAATAAAATGTTTAATTTGTATATATTAGTTTAATACAAATATACATTTTTCAGAATCTCTATATTACAGTTTTTTCCTGATAAAGCAACTGTTCAAGAGGGTTGAATTAAAATATATACTATATTCTTTTTCACTTAATTTTTCTATTCTGTTAGTATTTATACACTCAATTCATGGTTTCCCCCTTCACTATAAGATTTAAATTTATTTCTAACAAACAACTCTTTGACACATTCAATAATGTATATAGTGGGTGGGGAGTTGTGGAGTGGATAGGGATATGGGTAAAAATGAGAATTAACTCATGTCATATACTGGTACAAATTCCCCAATCTTGAGTGTGATTTTGAGCTGTATGTAAAATGTACCAATAAAGAATTCAATTGAAGGAAAAATATGTCATAACATATTTTTATATATAACAGAGACTTTACACATAGAATTATAAATTAAATGTTTTGTGGAAAATTGTGGATACTTAGCAAATATTAAGCTTCTTAAAGTCGGAATCTGAACTTACAAATTTAATATCTTCAGAAGTCAAATAGATATTCCACCTCTTTAATCTCAAACACAAAAGGTATAATTCAAGGGACACTTGTGATATTATAAATCTTAATATCCATGCCTAGCTTTAAATTTTTAATTAGAAATCAAATATTGCTGGGGGCTGATCAGGCTCCTGGATACCTATCAGGGAGCTCAGCGGTCAACAAAAAAGACAGGGACAAATTCCAAAGTACAACAGGGGGACAGGGGAGATATGGCTCTAGTGGACATGCTCAACAATTTCCAGGTCGACCCACTTTTGTGAGGAAGTCATTAACACACGGGAGGAGGGGGCCATGCACCATTCATGGGAAGGCAAGACGAGTGGGGGCCAGATCTTTCCCTCTAGCCTGATGCTTGCATTCTAGTAATTGTCCTGAGAAGAACTTATCTAACCCTAGGAGTGCTGTGCTTAGGAGTTTTCACACACATAACCAGAAAGTTTGCATTTTATTTAATTAACTTTTCTGTTCCTGAAGCAAGTTCTATTGACTTTGGACTGCGTGGAACCCTAGTCACATAGCCTGGCCACAACACTGTACTCTAATAGTCTTTATATGAAGTGTAACACTGTATCAAAAATGCAAGTTTTTGAAAATACCTTATTTAATTAGAAATGTTAAGAAGTTATTGAATAGCATCAATTTTACTGCTTTGCAGAGGTAATCTGGAAGAAATTTAAAAAATATTATGCAGCAAATTTAGGATTGCCATTTATGAAGTTGTGATATTCCTTGGGGAAAAATGAAGTTAACTGTATGAGTTTTTAAAATTTGCAGAAATTACCACAGGAGTCTGTCATTGGCCTTGGAGGAAAAAAGAACTAATGAAGGCTCCATTATCCAGCTGTGCATTTCCTTACTTTAATAAGAGGTAAAATGCTAAAGAAATAGTTATGTCAAAAACCTATGGCAAGTAAATTAATATAATCTTCCTGTAGTTATCAACTGTCACATTTTTTGAAAACTTGTGATAATAGAATCCGTTTTAGCTATTCATTCTAATAAAGATAACAATGTAGTCTAAAAGATATAAAAGGGAACCTATTGGGTCGGAGGATAATTTTGATGATTAAAATAGACTCTAGAAGAAAAAAATATCTTTAATCAATGTTATATTTGATAAAACATGGTTGTCACTTATACACATTCAAGAAGTCTAATAAAAACATGTTAATAGAAAAGTTTCACTAGATTTGCATAATACTGTAAGTCACATATGGATTGACACAGGTATTGACATTGTCAGTATTTTAAAAATATGCACATTGTTACCATATAAAATTAGTGGTGGCTGAGAGACATCGTATTAACAGCATCATTTATGTTATTCAAGTTATTTTCTTTTTTGTCTACAACTTGTTCATGATAAAAATAACCAACTTTTAATTAATTAAAATCTAATGACATCTTAAATCTTTCTGCCACTAGGTTATACTTTAATTCAACACTAGCATCATATCTAACATTATATTATTGTTTAATAGTAATTTGAGTCAATGATTGTTTACTTTTATATTTATTTTACTTATGCCAGACATACATTTACACAAATTCTTCCAATTGACTTTATTTGTAAAATCTACACATAATGATTGCATTCCACATTGAGAACGTGTACCTGTACATGACACATCTTGATTTTCATTTTTCTGCATTCTCTCCCTACCTGCAAACTCCACTCCTTATATACATAAGCTTGATTTCCTTTTTAATACCAAATATTTACTTTCCCTTTATTTTTCCCTACTCACCTTTTCCCTTTTCCTTTTGAACATTTTCTTCTTATTTAACATTATCTATCATATATTTTGATGTTCATTTATACCTTCAATTTTTCATACTGAAGAAAAGATATAGTATTTACACATCCATGCCCTACTTATTTCATTTATGAGTATATCCCCAAGGTAAATGTTTTTGATTCATTTACTCAAATTCTTATTCAGATATTGATTCCTTTCACAGTAGTCATATTTTGTCTAGAATTAGTTCTCATTTACCAAAGGACTCTCTTTAGATTTTCCTTTAGTTCATGTGCATTGCTCTTCAACTGGTGTTTGGCTAAAAACGCCATTCTTTTGAAGTACATTCTTTGCTGGGGAGGCAATGTTATTAAGGCTGTTGTTTTTGTTAAATGCTCTGAAGAGTCCACATATTCACTCTAGATTTAATCTTTTATTTTTGTTGTCTTAATGGTGACATGACATTTTCTCTTTCACTACTAAGAACGTTTTTCTCCTTAATTCTGGTTTTCATTGCACTTATCCTGCTTGATACTTGAACAGGCTTTTTAATTTCTTACTTCATCCTAATTTGATTCCTAATCCTCACCCTCTCCTTTTCCTTCTCCCTCATCTTTACAGGGCTTCTATTAATTATATGCCATATCTTTTTCACTCAGTCTCATTTAACTCTATATTATTTTCTTTGTCTATTTATCAGTTTTACCTTCCATTTCTTTCCAGGTATTTTTATATACTTTCTTTTAAATTTATTTACTTTTCTATTGGTGCAACAAATCAACTGTTTTATCATTGAGCACTAACTCTTGTATTTTCTAAAGCTACAATGTAAATTTAGATCTGGCTTTGTTTTATTTTGTGTTCCTGGACTTTTTAATTTTCTGATCTCTCAGTTATCTTTGTTTCTATTTTAGGTATTTCCTAAGATCTAGATCAAGTGTTAGATTTTTGTTCTGTTCTGTTTTGTTGTGTTTTGCTTTGGTTTGGTTTTAGCCTAACCATTGTTCTCTAATATAAACAGAAGACTGAAATTTATTGAATCCTACATTCTTTTGGTAGATTGTAGTCTCTAGGTGATTTACATTCTTCCTATGTTGTTAACACCTCTGTATTTCGACTGGGAATATTGAGAATCTGAGACTAAAATGACTTAAATATTAATTATGTACTTAAATACTCATGCTTGATTATATACTGAAATACACACTTAGATG
>PVIC010028960.1:0-22860 GCA_004025085.1 Thryonomys swinderianus
CTCTGCCTCCCGAGTGCAGGGATTACAGGCATGAGCCACCACGCCTGGCGGATGTTGCACTTTTACTGTAAGTAAGGAGAACACACTTCTCTCTTTGTATATAGACAATCATGTGATTGTATCAATATCAAATGCAGTAGATCAGGGTCTGAACCCCTTGCATGGGGAAATGAGAATTTTTAAAAACACGAATTTGTTGGAAATAGAAGAGCTTATCTTAAAAAGAATTATCAATTCACTTCTTTTCATGGATTCCCTGTTAGTTCCAATCAGTAGGATTGGGTATGACCTCAAGCATCATTAATAAAGGGGTGTTGTGACCTCCCTCAAAAACAGTGTGCCCAGATAAGAATCTTTTGTTTCTTCCTCTTCCTGAGAATATTTAATTGTGTATTTAATATGCCGGAAGCCAGCTTTCTACCATGTGGAGAAAAGCTGCCTCTCTGCCTAGGGCAGAGTTTGCCGCCCTTCGCGGAATCCGTGTCACACAGGTCTCCGCAGGGCCCAGGGTTGGCTACGCTGGGTGCTGGAAGTGAAGACCAGAGGGTCTCAGACACAGGTAACAGCATCTGGGCTGTGAGGTGCTGGTTGCACCCTCGTGGAGCCCTAGAGAGCTGTTGTCTGCCCTCAGGCTGGGTCAGATGTGTTGGGGACACGGGAAGTGCAGGGCCTGCAGAGAAGAAAGAGGTAGAGGTCATTAAGTCAGTTAACCCCAAAGAATATCGTGGGGCCTTGCTGCTTGTCTTGTAGAGGCTGTGAATCCCTGTTACCTGGTAGTCCCTTTTCTCATTTAGCCAAAGCCCAGAGCCAATTTAGTGACCTACTTCTGCATAGGCATAGGAGATTTTTGCCCTTTATTTATTTATTTTTATTATTTTTATTTTTTTTTGCTTTTGAGACAGGGTCTCGCTTTGTAGTTCAGGCTGGCCCTGAGCTCACTATGGTGCCCAGGCAAGCCGCCGCGAACTCAGCAATCCTCCTGTCTCTGCCCTTTATTTTATTTATTTATTTATTTTTGCTTTTTGAGACAGGGTCTCGCGTTGTAATTCAGGCTGGTCCTGAGCTCACTATGGTGCCCAGGTAAGCTGCCGTGAACTCAGCAATCCTCCTGTCTCTGCCTCCCGAGTGCTGGGATTACAGGCGTGAGCCACCACGTCCGGCATTGTGGTATGTGATGTTGATTGCTGGTGGGCGTGAGTCTCCACGCCCAGCATTATATGTGGTTACTGGGGATCGAACTCAGGACCTTGCGCTTGTAAGGCAGGCGCTGGAACCACTGAGCTAACCCTCCGGCCCTCTGCCCTTTATTTTTGATAGCCAAAGACATAATCTTGTATTTACTGGCTATATTTAACCATGAGTCCTAATTATGTCACCTATGCAAAATGTTTTGTTTTTTCATTCTTAGTAAAATATCTATATATAGTTGTATATGTATAAATATGTTTATATTTATTACATTTGTATAAGTATATAAGATAGTTTGCCTATATTTGTAAATATACAACTATAACAAATATAAATATGTCCATATATATATATAGGTTTTCATTTTTTGGCATGAGGAAATCAAACTCTGGACCTTTTGGTTGCAACGCAGACAGTGGAACCTCTGCGCTAAATACCTGGCCCAGTGTATTTATATATTTACTCTATTTCTTCATGTTCAGTTTTATTCAGTGCATTTTGGGGGCAGGTACTCTGACACCCTACTCCTTTCTCTGAGTTCATTTTTCTTCAGTGTGAATTTAGAAATTCTTTTTTTTTTTTTTGAGACAGGGTCTTGCTTTGTAGTTCAGGCTGGCCCTGAGCTTACTATGTAGCCCAGGCAAGCCTCAACTCAGCAATTCGCCTGTCTCTGCCTCCTGAGTGCTGGGATTACAGGCGTGAGCCACCATGCCTGGCTAGACATTCTTTTATTAAAGATCTTTGGTAAATTTTAAAGTGTTTGCACTGAAAATGTCTTTATGTTCACAGAAATGAGTATTTGGCTTGGTCTGGAATCCTAGACAAAATTATTTTTCCTTAGGGCCCAAGATTTAGCTCAGTGGTTCCCACACCTGGCTTGCAAGTGAGAGGCCCTGAGTTCCATCCCGGTAACCACATACAACAATGCTGGATGTGGTGACTCACGCCCACCAGCAATCAATACCACAGTGCTGGGCGTGGTGGCTCACGCCTGTAATCCCAGCACTAGGGAGGCAGACAGGAGGATTGCTGAGTTCCAGGCTTGCCGGGGTTTACATTGTGAGGTCAGTGCCAGCCTGAACTATAAAGCGAGACCTTGTCTCAAAAAAAAAAAAATTATTTTTTCTCAGTACTTGGAAGATATTGATACCATTGTCTTCCTGCATTTGTTCAATTACTTACAAGTCTGATCACAAATGATAGATGTTTCACTATAGAATAATGTCTCCTCCTCCTACTTTTTTTTGAGACAGGGTCTCGTTTTGTAGTTCAGGCTGGCTCTGAGCTCACTATGGAGCCCAGGCAAGCCTCGAACTCAGCAATCCTCCTGTGTCTGCCTCCCGAGTGCTGGGATTACAGGCGTGAGCCACCACGCCCGGCACTCATGGGTAGCTTTTAGGATTTTTCCTAAAATATTTCTATAGTATGTCTAGGTGTGAATTTAGAAAAAATTTATTGTATCCACTGGAAAGTGAGCATTTGTGGGTGCCCAACTGAGTGACTTCAGACAAGTTACCTTATTTTCTGTTTCCCCATTTATAAAATACCAGTAATAATAATGTCCATCTCAAGAATAACTGGGATGTGATAATGGATGAAATATATTAGAAAAGGAAGATACAAGGAAGCAGAAGAAAAGCTAGCTATTATTATTACTTTTATAATGCTGAAGAATTTCTTGGTTCTCTACTTCCTGTCTGCCGTGATGTGAACAGCTTTCCTCTGTCACAGGCCTACCAATGATGGACAGAAACTTATGTAAAAATGACGGACTTAGATATTAGAGAGGCCACCTGAGTTTATATAGCATTCTTGGTGCACTTGGAGCTCATGGAGCATGAAAGTTGGCGTGAAGTAAACTGTGTGGGATTAGCAGAACTCCAGCTCATACTCCTAGCTGGTACTGAGAGAGAAGGCGATGCTTACGTCCATCTGTGCTTCCCTCAGTCACAATGGGATAAGGGACATCTTGAAGGCATCTCAAAAACTCAAGGTGTTGCAGAGTTGCCGCCATCTTTTACTTTGGTCAGAGAGGAGTCTTGATTCTATACCAGTCTACCATCAACTTACATACTGATGAATTTATGTTGCCAAACCCTCAGAATATTTCCCTTATGACATCTGTACTTCTTGAGGCTTATTTTATTCATAAGATTTTGGATTTAAAACCCTCAGCCTGCTTCACCTTTTATCTCAGAGGTAATCAATGTTCACTTGGGTCCATTCTATAATTTTTCTTTCTGAAGAATAAAACTTTCCCAGGTAGAAGAATCTGTATTACTCAGAAATATAGAGCAGTTGCTAAAGAATTTTCTTAGAGACAGTTTAATTACAGCTGTATCCAGGTTTAAATTGGGGTTGTGCTCAGAGGAATAGAACACATCTATTTTCTGTTTTCACAAACTCACAGCTGCCATTGATAGCTCTGTGGAAATTGTCATGTCTTTCCCTCATTCAGCTCTCCAGTTGCCTTTTAGACTAACTGAAGTATGCCCATCAGGAGTGTAAATTTACTTACTTGCATTAATAGGAGCCAGAGAAAGGTTACCTGCACAAGTACTGCTACCTGCATAAGCACTTCCATTCCATTCTTTACTGCCACCATGCTTGTTATATCACAACTAAAATATTCAGAGTGGGGAAGAGTGTCAGCCCCAAAATGTCTTTATTAGTTATTCTATTTTTATTAAGTTATCTAAATTATGGAAACCTATGCGCACAAAGATTTTCCAAGCAACATTAATTTTATTAGCCCAAATTGTAAATTACTCAAAAGTTTTGGCAGAAGCCAGTATACTTTCTAGAAAATGACTGTTGTATGCTTGTAGATCATACTGTCTCTAACATACATGCCTCAGTTCTGCTGTTTGAAGCATGAAAGCAGCCATAGACAATATATCACCAAATGGGTATGGCTATGTTCCAATAAAACTTTATTTAAAATCTGAGGCCATAGTTTGCCATACCCTAGTCTAAGTAACTAGTTAATAATCAGATATATATGAGAGCTGCTTTATGTACTCATTAGAGATCAGTAATGAATATTGTAAAAAACCTGATAAGGTGTTACATTAAAATGGTAAGATTAAAACCATGAATGAATGTGATCATAGCTGCAAACAACACACTGAGCATATAATAAAAAGATGGCAAAATATATCACATTACTAACTGTGGTTATAATAAGCTGGCAGGGCTGTAAATAGATGACCATGTGTTTCCTCAGTATTTCAGTGTTTATTACTTTTGTAGTGAAATTGTTTTACAGTAAAAACATTCTTGGTCTGTTGGATTTTATTAGTTCATATAAATGATAGTTTGTCTAGTTGCATACACACATATGCACACACACTACATAATCCTGTTGAATTTATATTGAAATTACCTTCAGTTACTTCTGACATCTTTTGTTCTGGATGACGGGTGAATTATCATATAAATGTCTTAGTCAGTTTTTACTGTGGTTATTTCATGTAGATCTTGATTCTTTTTCTTATTTGTTATTTGGTGGTGTATAGAAATGTTCCCAATTAAAAAATTTTATTTTTTATCTAGCATCACTACTGACATTTCCTGTTAGTTCAAATAATCCACATGTAGACATTTTTGGGTTTTCTATGTAGAAATCACAAAAGAACAAAATCTGTCTTTTCTGTTCTGAGTGTTATAAGGCCTGGATCCTCTTGTCTTCTTTCCCATGGCAGAGCTTCCCCCAGTGCTGGAGGGCACATGTGTGTCCTTTTTGTTTCCAATGTTCACTCTCCAAGTTTCTCCACTAAGTACAAAGCATGTTTGAGGTTTAAGTAGATGTGTTAATTACACTGAGGATTTTTCCCTTCATTAATATTTTTTAACAAGTTGAAAATTACATTCTGCCGGGCATGGTGGCTCACGCCTGTAATCCCAGCACTCGGGAGGCAGAGACAGGAGGATTGCTGAGTTTGAGGCTTGCCTGGGCTGCATAGTGAGGTCAGGGCCAGTCTGGACTACAAAGCGAGACCCTGTCTCAAAAAAAAAAAAAGAAAGAAAGAAAATTACATTCTGATTGATGTTAGATAATGTTCGAGTATCTCGTTACATTATTTGAGAATTATATATTTTCTTTCTTGATATATGATAAGTATATTTAATCATATTGAAAGCTACTTATATAATTACAGAAATAATTTTATATGTATAAGATTAATATATAGAAAGATAATTTTGTTTTAAATACACAGAAGGTCTTTTATTCTGTAGACTGTTACTGTTTTATTTAGGGTTTTTGCAAATATTCACAAATGAGATTATTCTATAATTTTTTCTCTTGTTATATCAAGTTTATTATATATCTTATTAAATAAATTAGATACTTTTTCTTTTTTGTAAATATTTTTCTTAAACAGTTCCTAAGAAATAAACAATATCTTTTTTAGAAGTTATAACTAATTGTGAAATCATCTGAACTCATGTAGGGTATTTGTTAGAAAGTTGGAGACAATTCAGCTCCATAAGTAATTGATGAATTCAATTTTCTGTTTCTTCTCAATTCAGTTTTGATTATTTAAGATGATCCATTTGTGTGTTCTCTGATGATCATAAAGTTATTCATAATTTCCTTTTATGACTATAAATGCTGGCTCTTTGTTTTGTTGTTGTTGTTTTGTTTTGCTTTTTGAGACAGGGTCTCACTTTGTAGTTCAGGCTGGCTCTGAGCTCACTATGTAGCCCAGGCAAGCCCTGAACTCAGCAATCCTCCTGTCTCTGCCTCCTGAGTGCTGGGATTACAGGAGTGAGCCACCACGCCCGGCTGGCTCTATCTTTTATTTTCATTCTGGCATTCTTTTTTGTGCCAAATCTTTTTTGTAGTTAATATAGAGATCTAACTAGTCTTTTCAAATAAACAGTTTATTATCTATCTATTTTTTCATTTTTATTTTATCAGTTTATTGTTTCTATATTCTTGGTTTTATAGTACAATAAATAATGCAAGTATATTTGAATACACTGACATACACATGTGTATAAACATATCTAGATGTATATTTCTATTTCTAGTATTTAAGTTTTTAAAAATATTTTGTTCTGCCGGGGGTGGTGGCTCACGCCTGTAATTCCAGCACTCAGGAGGCAGAACAGGAGGATTGCTGAGTTCGAGGCTTGCCTGGGCTCCATTGTGAGCTCAGGGCCAGCCTGAACTACAAAAGCGAAACCTTGTCTCAAAAAAAAATTTTTTTTTTTTTGTTCTATTACACTGATTCAAAATGGAAAGCTACATATTGACCTCTAAGTGGTGCTTTAAAAATGTCATACAAGTTTTAATAGGTGATGCTTTCATTAGCACTTAGCTCTGTTTTTTTTTTTTTTTTTTTTTTTTTTTGAGACAGGGTCTCACTTTGTAGTTTAGGCTGGCTCTGAGCTTACTATGTAGCCCAGGCAAGCCTCAAACTCACAGCAATCCCCCTGTCTCTGCCTCCCAAGTGCTGGGGTTACAGGCATGAGACACCATGTCCGGTCCCTCTCAGTTTCTGAAAAAAGAATATTTAAATCGCCCACTCTGTGGATTTGTCACTTTGTCCTTGTGATCTCATAAGTCTTATCCAAATTCATGATTATTTCCTGGTGAATTGTCTTAATTGTGTTACAAGCTATCCTTTTTCATTGTCTTAGTGGTTTTGTCTGATTTCTATTTTGCCTAATATTAATACTGCTGTATCTGCTTTCTCTTGGTTCATACTTTCCTTATGTCTTATGTTAATTTCTATATATGATTTTGCTTTAAATGTGTACCTTAGAGATAGAACTTATATATAGCTTGATTTTTAAATTTTAACCTGAAAAAATCTACCTTTTAATAATACAATTTGAACTTTTTTTTTTTTGCTTTTTGGAGACAGGGTCTTGCTTTGTAGTTCAGGCTGGCCCTGAGCTCACTATGGTGCCCAGGCAAGCCGCCGCGAACTCAGCAATCCTTCTGTCTCTGCCTCCCCAGTGCTGGGATTACAGGCGTGAGCCACCACGCCCAGCATTATATGTAGTAACCGGGGATCGAACTCAGGTCCTTACGCTTGCGAGGCAGGTGCCGGAACCACTGAGCTAACCCTCCGGCCCTACAATTTGAACTTTTGCACTCATACACACACAAACACATATTTGACTTATTTTCTGCTATGTTTATTTTTATTTCTTATCATTTTTTTGTTGCTTTTCTCTTCTCCTACTTTTCTTTGGATAAATTTAGGTTTTTATACTTCTATTTTTTCCTGTCAGCTGTTTTGAATGCCATAAATTGTATTTATATCCTGTAACAGTTATACTGTATTCACATTTTTAACATGTTTATTTAACAGAATACAATCAATTTCTCTTTTCTCTTAATGCAGTAGTTTTGGATGGCTTTAAATCTGATCTGCTCCTCTTTTCATTGTGGTCCAGTGGTTTAGTATATAGTTTGGTGTATACTTTGTGTTTAGTTTTCCGACTCCCCCAATTAGTCGTTATTTTCTTCCTTCCTAGTGTTAAAATTTATTTTAAACTACTGGTTTCTTCTTTCTAGTTGCTTTTTGACTTTTCTTTATAATGTTAACTTTTGGAGCAAAGGTGTGGATCTGTAATGTTCTTACTGTTGCAGGTCATTTTTGTTCTGTTTAAAAATGTCTTTATTTTATGTCACCCTAGAGAGATAATTTAGCAAAGTATAGAATTCTAAGTAGTTATTTTTCCTTAACGTTTTGTAAGATATTACACTATGTTCTAGTCTCAACTGTTCTTTGTGAGAAATCTTTCCAGCCAGTCACTTTTGCTTTATGGAATCTATGTTTTTCTCTCTTGGAGACTTTTGAGATTTATTTAATCTTGTTCTGCTTTTCTCTCTCATACACTCAGGTGTAGTTTGTTTTTATCTTCCTTGGAATTCAGTGTACTCCTTCACCCTGAAGACCCAATTCTCTTTTCATGTCTTAAGTTTTTTCAGTTGTTTTCTTTACCAATTTATTTTAATTATTTTAAAATTACTGTTGAGTGCTCAGTGTGTTTCGGGAATGCTTCTACAGTATAGAAAACAGGAATGAAGGAACAAAACCTCAACCTGATATTGAGCCTTTCACCCTTTTGAACTTGTCCGTTTGCTTAATGATTTTTTGTGTTATTACTTCTAACCTTTCATATTTCTTTTAATATCTTAAATGTACTTCTTGATTATTTGCTACCCCCTTTTGACTTTTGTTTTGTTTTGTTTTTTGAGACAGGGTCTCGCTTTGTAGTTCAGGCTGGCTCTGAGCTCACTTCATAGCCCAGGCAAGCCTCGAACTCAGCAATCCTCCTGCTTCTGCCTCCCGAGTGCTGGGATTACAGGCCTGAGCCACCACGCCCAGCATTGTACGTGGTTACCGGGATGGAACTCAGGACTTTGTGCTTGCAAGGCAGGCGCCGGAACCACTGAGCTAACTCTCCGGCCCCCCTTTTGACTTTTTAAATGATGATTTATTTTTCATTATGTTGTACATACTCATCAATTGTTTTCTTTTGAATCCTTGCCAGGTGTGGCAATACCGCCCTGTAATCCTAGCATTGAGGAGGTTGAGGGAGAAGGATCCTTGCGAGTCTGAGGCCAGCCTGGGCTACATAGTGCCTTTAAGGCCAGTCTGACTGGCAAAAAATAAAAATAAAAATAAAAATAAATAAATAAATAAATAAATATATATATACACACACACACACACACACAAAATATTTTTGAAATAATTATCTGAAATAATTTTACATTTATTTCAGCTGGTACCCTCCAAGTTTTACCCCCCACACTAGCCTTATTGTTAAATTCTTGGCACTGTAGTCCCAGAGTGACCTGGAAGTGTGTATTTAAACTTTGCGTGTGAGGCAAAACTAGGTTTCAAATTCTTTGTAGGTCTCTCATTTTCTACTGTCTGCCACAGCAAACAATAAGCTCTTAGGCTTGTAAATGATGCCTCTCTGGGCCAATTCACTTATGACTCAGCCCTTTATCACTTCCAGCTTTATATGGTGCCTCCTGAGACTTCCTCTATGAGTTGGTTACCTGGAGTCCTCTCCCTTCAAGCATTGGCATTAAAGTCTCAACTCAGGGCATTGAGGCTTCTAACCGCTTTGGATTTCTCTGTGAGCTCTTTTGGCTTCAGCTCCCACTCTAACTTTGACTTTCTTCTTCATTGTGGGCACATGGAAGTCTCCGGGTTTTTAGATCATGTTGTTATATTTTTGTTCAATGTCTGGATTAATGAGGAGGGATAATTCTTGTGTCAACACCACCCATCATGTTAACCTTTTTAATTACTAATTTAAAGTTCATTTTCTTGTGTGTAAAGTAGAATCCAAGTATGTAAACCCACATGCATTAATTTGTGGATATAAAATGTGTTCCTCCTGAGCCAGTTCAGAGTGTAGAAACAAAGACGCCTGAGCACACCATGTGCCAATACCAGTGTCTCGAGGCTCTGCCTCTTCCATGTTGTGTCTTGCTATCTGGCCACGTGTTCTGAGACTAGAAGTGCTGGTCCCTAAGTGTTATCTTTTAGAGTAAATGGTTAAAATCTTCATGGAAAGGTTTCAAAACGCAATCTCATATCACATATGTGCACATCCCAACATCTGTGTTGATAGGAGAAAGCTCCTATGGTTGTTTTCCCTGTAGTGTGAAGATGATACTTTCCATCTGTTGGGATGTGTGTTTCTGTGACTTATGGAGCAGAGAGCTTTCTATTGAGTTATTGATTCTTTCTTTGTAGTTGGTGCTATCTCTGGTAATGTTGATGTGTATTAGCAGAGCCTATTAATAATATTTAGGTGAATTTATGAAAGACATCTTCCCCTTACTCTCCACCAAGCCTGTTTGCTGGACTGTTGCTGGAAACCAAACCAGTAATATCCCTTGGCCTTCTTCTCTGATCCTGTCCAAGTGATGGAAAATAAATGGACCTTGGAGTCAAGCAGACCTCGGTTTGAATGCAAGCTTTGCCACTAAGGAGTTGTGTGGCAAGGGACTTAACACCTCTGAGACTAAGTTCCTTCTCTGTAAAACAGTTTCCTTCCAAGAGTTGATTTGAAACTGAGATGACAGGAAATAGTAAGCCAATTGTTTGGGATAAGTTAGTGTTCACAAGTTTCTGTCCTCTCCACTACTGATTCTTTCAAACCAGAATTGTGCTTCAGAAGGTCTGATCTGCAAGGGTCCTAGGGAGAGGCCATACATGTCTTAGTTACTTCATCACTGGTACACAATACCGAGCACCCACAACTGTAAGAAAGAAAGGTTTGTTCAGCTTACAGCTTGTAGATGTCTCAGTCCATGGTTAGCTGGCTCCAAAGCAGGACAGTGAGGCAGAGGAGGGTTCCTTGTGCATGGTGGATAGACAGGGAAGAGAGACAGAGCAAAATGGTGGGAGGGACCATACCCTTCCAGGCTCCTCCCCCAGTGACCATTTTCTCTGCTTTACCGCCCAACATCTCATTCAGCTATATACTCATCAGTGGACTAGTCCATTGATAAGCCCTACACCTCCATGATCCAGTCACCTCCCCTAAGTCCCATCTATGAGCACATGAATCTTTTCTGGAGGGGATCTAGAAATAAGCTGTAACATTATATCTCTTAATGTGGTCTGTTTACTTAGTAACCACTTTCAATTTCTGTGGGATGAATTTCCCTGAGACTGTTGTGCTGCCACTTAATAACCCTCACAGCCTATTGCTTGGTCTTTCTGTAGAATAACTGTATTGTTACTTAAGAACCATGCTCCTGTTAGAAGTATCTCTTCTCTTCATTTGTTAGTATTCTGCCCTTTAAGGAGGTAGAATCTTCCATTTTACTATTAAAGATAACATTTAAATACAAAGACTGCAGGGAGTAGGGAGTAGGTAGGGTGTAAATATCAGGTAGAGCCACTTCTAGGGCCGAGTTTTCCAGGGACAGGTCAGTCAAGGCCCTGAACCATTGAGGAGTAGCAGGGGTCTAGAATGGCAAAGAACCCAATGCACAGGAGGAAGAATGGAATGCATTCCTTTAGAAATCTGTAAGTCTTAGAATGTGCATTACTGTATTTCACAAGTCATTTTTCTGGGTCCTGTGACACCTGTGTTGGCTCGGAGCATGTTGCGTTTTGTGAAACAGTCATTTCCAAAATGATGATGATGATAGCTGTGGCCACTTTAGTAGAGGAAAAAAGCATTATGAAAAAGAAAACATAATCGGAATTGTGGATATGCCTCTGTATAAATATCTGTGGCGCACAGCACAAAAATAGCTTTTCCATTGCAGAGCTAAGCCAATAGTCTCATAGAAATAGCACTGAGAATCTAATTTAAAACAGCTATGACCCAGAAATTCAGACAAGCCTGACACATTGGCTTGTGTTCATCACTTTGAACATTTCCCCCTAGCTCATGGGAACTCATATTCAGGGCCAAATTGGAGGGCCTGGAAGGTGGTAATTGAAGTTTTTGTTGGTCTCGGTATAGCATTAACACAAACATAGAGAAATGTTTTAATCTCAGGTCTTTACACTCGAGAACCTCCCTTAGTGCAGCTCCAGACCTGTTGTGTGTCTGTGGCTTGAAGCAGAGACTCCTAATTTTTTTTTTTTTTTTTGAGACAGGGTCTCGCTTTGTAGTTCAGGCTGGCCCTCAGCTCACTATGTAGCCCAGGCAAGCCTCGAATTCAGCAATCCTCCTGCCTCTGCCTCCCAAGTGCTGGGATTATAGGCATGAGCCACCATGCCTGGCACTGTGGTATGTGGTATTGATTGCTGGTGGGTGTGAGTCTCCACACCCAGCATTGTAGGTGGTTACCGGGGATTGAACTCAGGACCTTGTGCTTGCGAGGCAGGCACTGGAACCACTGAGCTAACCCTCCAGCCCGAGACTCCTAAATTTTGCAAAGGTCCCACTGCCTCTGCCGATCATGGTCTCTGTGAAGGGGTCCATTTGGGGTCATTCAAGTAATGTGCTGCTGGTGGTCGGGAGCTTCTGATTTTCAGAAAAATTATTTTGTTGAAAAAGTGATCAGGCTCTCCTGGGAATTGTATGCTACTGGCAGTAGCCTGCACTTCCAAGAACACTAGGACTTGCTTAGATCAACATTTTCCTCCTAGAAGAAAATAATATTTTGGGCTTCCAATGTCATCCTTTTAGCAATTATCTTTGACTGTAAACTCCAAGAGAAAATAGCTATATACTTCATGAGATGAGGTGTAGCCAGCTTTATACAGCCCCTGCTTGTTGAGATCTGCCTCTTCCACACCCAGAGTTCCCTCTCCTGCCAGCTGTTCCTACTTAAGTGCTCACATGTGCCTGCCCACGTGTGGCCACATGCGTCCTGTGCATGCTGCTCTGCTTAACGCCCCTGCACTGTGGCCTGCTTGCTGCCCATCTGACCAGAGGGGGCGCCTTTCCAGTGTTTCAGAAGGGCCGGGCCCTGCAGTGCCTGGGTTAGGTGCAGTACACTCTGCTTACGGGGTTGGCCAATCTGCCCTCCTGAGACAGGTGCTGGCTCCTTTATTGGTTCGCAGTCTTCCTGCGCTCTTGACTGCCATTTCCAAGGCTCAGCTGGTTCCTTTAACCCCTTTCCTTCTGGTGCGTTTCTGTTTGCTTGTTTGTTCTGTTGCCTTGCTTGGACTGCGCTGCTCTGTGTGTCCCACACCCTGAGCTTACTTTCTTTGGCACTTCCCCACTTCCCCCACCTTTTGCTCTGTGTGGCTCAAGCATCCAGTCACTACCTACTGAGCAGCTGCCCTGTTTGAGGCTTCTGCCTGCACAGTTGTTATCACTTTGTTTAGTCTTACTTTTGATTTTTTTTTCCTGAATCTGCATTACATTTGGGGTATAGTCAAACTCAGTAGCATGAGACAGAATGGCTTCGGAGACCCTCCTCCCCTGAATGCCTCTCCCTGTGCACCTGTGTTCCTCCTGGCCCAGATGTGCACATCCTCCTGTTGGTCAGTCACCCCGCCTTTGCATACACTCTTTCCTGCCTGGTCCTTCTTACCAACCTTCAAGATTCAGTTCAGCGGCTTGCTCTTCCCTTGGACCAGCAGCTCAATTGCCCCGTCACAAATGGGAACATTAACCAGCATTGCTCCTGCTCATGTTGATCAGCCGCACGAGCACCATGAACCCTGCATCGGTCAGTGTTGTGATGTTAACAATATTTGAGGATGGCCCTTGCACACAGAGAAGGTCCTGGTGTTGTGGAATGTGGCTGTTTTTACTTTTAGCAGTGTGTAGCTTTAAGAATGTGCAGTTATCATTGTTGAATTTATGTGTGCATGCATGAGAAAAATTAGCATGTGTGTGCATGCCTGCGTATACACACATTCTCTGATCATGCACATTGAGACATAGATCTCTATGGGAAACTTCAAATTTTGCCGAGAATATTTACAAAGTATATAATAGGTATTTAATGAATTACTGTTGAATCAAGAATCCATATAAACACAAAATATACTATTTTATTCTGTGGAAATTTACCCCAGACTATCCTGGAAGAAAGGCATAATGTAGTATTGCTTCGCTTTTACTGCTCTGGAAGAAATATGGGGCTGGAAAATAAGATTAGAGTTACATCTATCTCCTTAGCTGTGTTATGCTGAGTGAATCATTATACTTCTCTGGGCATCTGTCTCCTCCTCCATCAGATGAAATGCTACGTAATATTTAATGCCTGTTGAACTTTCTAGAGTCATTCACTGTTAGGCATAATGACAGATGACAGTGGCCTGGCTTGCAGTGGGATGAGTTTGGGACTGTTGTTTTGGCCTCAACATGGAGCATGTTCCTGACATGCCATCATCACATGGCAGAGCAGCAAAGCCAGGACAGAGAGACAGACCAGCATTTCCCTCTGTAGGGGCAGGAGTCCTGGGCCAAGTTGCAAAGCAAACCCGGAGCAGAGGGCAGGGCCAGCAATCAATGTTCCAGGGCAGCCTGAGGTCCCCAGGAGACTGAGTGGAAGGTGAACTGGCCGGGGTTTCCAGGAATCCGCTAAGAGTTCATGGCCTCCTCTCAGCACCCCTGACTCGGGTTATCTGAAGGACATGTAAGGGAAAGCCTTAGACAGCCCCCTGAGAGGAGATGGGCACTTGGAGGTTAGTTTGGGGTTAGTCGGAAGGGGAAGAGTTAAACTCTTGTGAGAATGAGATGAACTAACTTGTAAGATGGGAAGGCCTCCGTCAGTGCTGGAAGAAGTCCACACAGGAGCTGGGTCATTCCTCAGCAAGAGGCTGTCTGCAAATTTCCTGAATTCCAAAACCTGGACCACATGCCAAGACCATGTTTGTCCCTCTTGACTCTCCAAATCTGATCTGGGTGGACACTCAGATCTTGTAGCAAGCTTTGGCATCAGTACGCAGTGCCAACCTAGAGACTAGCCTGGAGGAACTATTTAGTTTTTGGGTGTCCCTGTGAAAGTAGAGCTCTCTGAATTGGACCTTTTGCGTCAGGATGTGACCCGGTGAGGGCCTCCCTAGCACAATTTGTACAAGCAGTGGGCTCCTTCCATCCCCTTCCTGCTATGGGTTGGGCTGTGACCGCCAACAGCAGTGAGCCTGTGGCTCCTGGGATGCAGGTGATAGAAACTTCTCTGCCTTCCACACTTTTCTTTGTTGGAGCCTCTGGAGCAGGTGTGACCTGCACAGGCTGGTGAGAGCCCTTCTCTACAGGCAGCTTCTTCAGCATCTCACCCTGACTTTCTCAAGGGCCTTGTGCTTCACCCCAAATGCCTGCTTTTTTTTTCTATTTCTTTCTTTTCCCCTTTCATTTTTCTATCATCTCTTTTGTCTCAATTCTTTGTGCCTATTAAGTACTACAACATTTCTACTTGTTTAGTGTTTTTGGTTTCAGATTCTTTGCTTCCCAACGTCCTGCTAAATAGGACTGTGGGTGGCTTGTAAGCACATGATGAAAGATGCCCAGAGTGGCCGAGTTATGTACTGAATTTATTGGCAGACACTGAGGCCAGGACCTAAGTTGTCAGGTTTCCCTCCCAGCCTCTGTCCTGAGATCACACTGCATTTGCTAACAGCACTGGAGTCACAAAGACCATCAACCTTTCTCTGTGTGTGGTCACTGTACCGAAACAATTTGCTGGGAAACAGTCCCAGGCCTCTAGAGACTCGGACTCTGAGACCAGCCACACTGCAGTCTTCTAACAAGAGGAGCAAAGGCAATAGCATGTACGAGTGCTTCATAATTTTCAAACAATCTTTTCAAGTCTGTCTCTTACGATGCTCCCCAAAGTCCCTTGAGGTGGGAGAGCCAGCAGGGGCCTCATCTTGCACCAGGTACAGGTGAGTCTTGACCAGAGCGGGATAGAGGAGATGCTTGGACTGCAAACCTTCCCTGTGGCCATGCTTCATGGAGATAAGGAAAAGGGGAAGACTTGTTTCCGTCTGGTGTCAAATGCCATCAGGGTCTGGTTGGCACAACCCAGTATACTGGGGCTGGCAGAGGACAGCCAACCAGTGTTTGGAAGTAGGATCTAGGCCAGAGGAGCTGGGACAGACTCCAGTCCTTGCAACCCAGCCAGCTCCAGGTTGGGCAGGTTGGGATGGAAGGAAGAGTGCTGGGTGGGAGGTCACCCGTGAAGATGGAGCTGACTTCCTAGAGAGTGAAGAGGCCTAGGGGCTGGTAGAGGCTCTACCTGGGGTTCTGAAGCAAGGAGGATACCCTGAAATCGAAGGTTATTTGGCCATTTATTTAACAGGTAACAGGTGACAGGAAGTTTCTAATGTATTTAGTTTTTTCTTATGAGGCAAATATATGGTTGGCCCTCTGTGTTGATTGGTTTCTACATCTGTGAATTCAAACAACCAGGGATTGAAAACATTAGAGGGAAAGCTGCATCTGTATTAAACATGTATAGATTCTGTTTTTTGTCATTCATTAAACAGTAGAGTATAACAACTATTTATATAACGTTTATTAGGTATTGTAAGTAGTCTAATGATGGTTAAAGGATGCAGGAGGATGTGTGTAGCTTATGTGCAAGCTTTGTGCTGTGTCATACAAGGGCCTGAGGATCCACAGGTTTTGGATCTAGAATCAATCCTCCAGACACTGAGGAACAATTATTTATGTTGTGTACATTGAGTCTTATTAACGCCACAGCCAAACCACAGAAATACATGCTATTATTCTCTATTTTGTGGCTTAAGAAATGGCGCAGTCTAATTGGTTTGCTCAAGGGCCTATAGTCAGTGGAAAGCCAGTCAAGCCCAGGTCCTGAGCTGTTTTACTGGTGCTGATAGCTGCTTCCCACATGGTAAACATCTGCCAAACTTAAAAATGAAAGCACAGAGAACCTCAATGCAGGTTGCATTGCAGCCTGCCCTTGTTATCTTCCAGGTGGGCATTTCTGTGGCTGGCATTGGTCAAGTCAGCCAAGAAGTTGTCTCCTTAGACTTGGAATTCACACCTGGGCTGTAGACTGTGTGTCTTCTGCAGTGCCGGCTGCTCTAGGTTTGGGCCAGGTTGACCACACAGCAGGGGGTGGAATGGCTGTTACAGAGGGGTTTCCTGGGTAAAGTGGTTGTGGGCAGAGGGCTGCGGGGTGTAGCACAACCAGTTTGGATCTTCTGCAGTGAAGAAGGCTGTTGTCCTAAAGCTCCCAGTGCTCAGGTATATAATTAATTTATTTAGGTCTTCTCTGCCCTCCATGGCCGGTTGTGTACTTCTCTGAGCCCTACCCCTACCTGTGTAGCGGGTACATGAGGCTCAGCTGCCACTGGGCCCAGTAAGCTAAGCAAAGATGATCAATGAGGGGCTGCTTCCTGTTGGCTTGGCTTGGTTTCCTTCCCCTTCTCCTCACCAAATCCCCACCTCCTCAGTCGGTGGAGTCTGCTGCCGGGTGGCTGCTGGGTTAAGAGCCCATGTTTTGATGGAGACCCTGGGCTGCCTGGCGTCATTTCCTCTGCCAGACAAGCTTCTGCTGTGTCCTCCTTTCATCCAGAAGCACCTTCCCACTCCTGTACTCGGCTTGGCTTACTTCTTCCCTCTCCAGGAGTCTGTGAGAAACTCTGGGATGAAACAGAGCCTGGCTGTGTCAGCGTCCTTTACCAAACACTTCTTGGACCCCAGTCCCCGAGCCTGCCCCGGAGCAGGGGATCCAGGCACGAGCGAGACTGTCCCGAGTGAAGACCCGAGGAGATGCCGGCCTGCTGTGATAAGGGCTATCAGGAGCTCCAGCCTGGATCCACCCTGAGTTATCATGGGTGTTCTGTTTCCGCCAGGCTGTCTGTGAGGTTGGCACACACAGTGCACAGAATCCAGAGGAGAGAGCTCAGTCTACCTCAGGATCAAGTATCTCAGGTTGAGAGTCAGGGGTCTGTATGTTTGATACAACTTAAGGTTTATAGGACCAGTGGACAAATCCAGTCATTGGTGCCCTCTTACATGCTTCCAGTCAGACTTTGCTGTATATGCAAAATTCTTTTAATGCCATTGGTGGCTTTGAAGATCAGGAACACTCACAAGCATTTTGTGAGGACTTAGAGGTGTGACTGTTGTCTTGTGTGCTGGTATCTGCATTTGAGACAAAAACATTAAGTAAATGTTAAGTTTTTTTTTTTTTTGAGAAAGGGTCTTGCTTTGTAGTTCAGGCTGGCCCTGAACTTACTGTGTAGCCCAGGCAAGCCTGGAGCTCAGCAATCCTCCTGTCTCTGCCTCCCGAGTGCTCGGATTATAGGCGTGAGCCACCACGCCTGGCACTGTGGTAGTGGTGTTGATTGCTGGTGGGCGTGAGTCACCACGCCCAGCATTGTACATGGTTACCGGGATTGAACTCAGGACCTTGCGCTTGCGAGGCAGGCACTGGAACCACTGAGCTATATCTCCGGCCCAGTAAATGTTAATTTTTAAATAATAACTGGTTTGTAAATAGGACCTTCATTTTTAAAAAGTCCTTAATTTTGTGATTACTCAAGTCATTGCTTATTCGTACACATCTGTATTTGTGGAATTCCGTGGGGGTGGCAGGGAGGACAGAAGCAAACAAGCTCTGTTCTCTTCAGGTCAGTAGATCGTGCCTGTGCACCCACAGAGAAGTGGAGATCCCCGCGCGTGTAGCACAGGGCACACACTCCTCTTGGACCACTTCCGAGCTTGCCACTCATCTTCAGAGGGGCAGCAGCCCTGCAGGGCGAGGGAAGGAGCAGGCTCGTGTGTTCAGCATGCGTGATCTGAATAAAGCCACCTTCAACTAGCTTTCTCCTACATCATTTCCAGGGTTTCCTCAGAGAACTCAGACCCCAAATCCAGGAGCCACCAGCGCACGAACCCTGCCAGCCCCAGGGCCTCTGAGGAGACAATGCCCTTTCTCATTTCTCTTGCTCTCTTTCTCCGAGTCTTTGCATTTTACATTGAGGAGCCCACAGAACACAAATGCCAGGGGCAACCTTGAAAGCAGGCCTTGTCTGCAAGCCTTGGTGCCTATGAAGGTCGCGGTGGGCTGAATTTTCTGGGGAGTGGGCAGCTCTGGGCTCCTCTTTGTGCTCCTCTTAAGACGGGAAGGCAGTCAGGGTCTGAGGAAGTAGGCCATTATGAGGGCTGCCATGAACCCAGGGCCTGGGCATGGGGTAGCGTCTCTGAGCCCAGTGCCCACAGAGGCAAGGGGGCTGTGGTCGCCCTTTGCTTCCAGACCAGCTTCAGACATGGCCCTGTCGCCACTGACCTCATTATGAAGCCCTGGGCTGCACGTCTCTACTCTGGCCCGTATTCCTTCAGGACCCTGAGAAGCTCTCTCCCGCCTCTGGAGTCTCTCTCTGGGTCTGACCTGGCCTTCTTGGTGTCTTTCTCCTTTCCTTTCCTCCTGCTGGAACATGGCCCTACGCTCAACCTTGGGTACCCTGTAGCTTTTCCCTTTCTCTTCTGCATTTATGCCCCAAAGCCCCAATTTCTAGGCCCTGCTTCTTTTATCAGTCTGGTTTCTCTTAGATATTTCTACTTGGAAGTACCTCAGACCCCGTCAATATATGTAGCACAAGTTCCTCTTCCTCCCTGGCCCTGGCACCCTGCTACTCAAAGTGCCAGAGTCTCTTTTCCATTGTTTAAGTCTTCTGACGTCTCAGAAAAATGCCTTTATCTGCCCTTTGTCCTGCTCTGACTTCTGCCCTGGTGGACAGCCTGGTGTACTGAAAGGGGCATGATTTGTGGGGCTTCAGATGGGGGTCTGTTCTGATGGCACCATTTTCTGGCTGGGCCATGCAATCTATTGTCTGCAAAACAGATAGGCGCAGAGGGTGGAGGCTGGGCTCGTCACCCCACAGCCCTGGCCCTCTCAGAGCAGGCTTGCTCGGCATTAGCACTGTCACAATTTGGGTGGATCATTCTGTAGAATAGGGTGTCCTGTGCATTGCAGGATTGGGTTGTGGTTGACAAGTGTGGGCCCCGGTTTCCGGTCACCCCATCTGTGTAGAGGACCATGTCACATTTAGTCCCCCCTTTTCCTGAGCCTGTTAAAACCTCCAGATGCTGTGCTGCTATGAAGGGTAGGTGGCTATGTGCCGAGACACTTTGGGGTAGGCGGAGACAGGCAGGGCACCCACTGTGCATCTTACAGCACCCCCAGGCCCTCCCATGCTTTGGGCTCCCTTCCTTGGTGAGGAGAGGCCAGGGCCTGAGGGTGGGAGGCCAGGAAAGTAGTTGTGACGCGGCTCGTCCCACATGCCACTGCTGCAGCCTGGGTAGTAGGACACATTACCACACTGGTGTTCAGGAGGCTGAGGCAGGAGGATCACATGTTAGTGGTCAGCCTGGGCAACATAGCAAAAGGGCTTAGAATAGAATGTGTGGTAGAGCCTTTGCCTGGTATACGCAAGGCTGGGCTTGATCCCCAGAACTAGGGGGGGAAACACCGTGGTCCCAGAGAAGGAAAACTTGAAGTCACGGCAGAGAAACTCCCAACACAACAGAAGAGCTGCAGGGTCGAGTTAAAGTGACGGACTTTCCCAGTACATCCCGTCCTGGCTCCTTCTTTCCCACATTGGTGTTTTCTTTCTATTTTGGGGAGACACTGGTTCTAGGCCTTGGTGACAGTGACTGAGGCCAGGGTCTTGGCATGATGAGGTCCTGGTGGGAGCCTCTGCCAGGCTGCAACTACCCACTTCTCCTGTGTCTTCAAAAGACAGAATGAGCAAGTGGCCTCCCTGCCCTCTTCTTATCAGGGCCCTTGCCCCTTGATGGGGCTCTTTCCTCGTCACCGGGTCCATCCCTCAGTGCGCTCACACTGGGGTTAGGGTAGTAGCAGCATGTGAATGTCGTGGGGACACGAACATTCAGCCCACAACGCAGGAGAATCCTATTCGAGGGCCTCAGATAGGGCTATGGGATGAGATCCCAGAGCCAGGCAGAGGCATGGCCATGTGAGGTGTGGCTGAAAAATACGGTGTGTGTTTAAACAAAAAAATTTTATTACAGAAAAAGACTCATTGCCATGAATCCAGATACTCCCCCTCACTTTGAACACACTTCTCCCATTGTTCTTCTGACCTTCGGAAGCAGTTCTGGAGTCGTCTTTTGTGACTCGCGAATTGCACTGTCCTGGCTGCCTGCTTGTTCCCAGTCCATTGAAAACATTTGTCTTTTGTGCTCGTTTTGAGTTTGGGGAAGAGTCAGAAGTTGGGTGATGCCGCATCTCGTGAGTAAGGTGGATGAGGCCGTATCGTGATGTTTCCGTGAGCTTGTCTTTGGCTGGATGGCACCTGGCAGCAGCCTTCATTGCTCAGTATATTTGACCGATTTCTCTAAAGACATTGTCTGTAATCAGGCAGAATGAACCTGCGTTTCTAGAAACGGCTTCGCAGCAGGTTAGCCTGATGTCTCCTCCAGCTCCAGGGCTGGGCTGTACGTTCCTTCTGATTAGAGGGTTGCGTGTTCTACAGGCCAGACGAGGTGCAGCAGTGAAATAGAAAGGGAGAGGAGAGAGGACAAACTAGCCTCGATGGGGACCCATGATGGTGCAGGAATATCACCATTCTATAGACAAGCAGACAGGCGCAGAGACCCTCTTACTCAGGAAGCTTCTGTAGCATCTATAGCAGTGTTAGGAATTTGGTGTGGATACCCCATAAAATGTTGGACTAAAATTTATAACTGAAAGTATGCATGAGGCTCCAGGTTTGATCCCCAGTGCCACAGAACCGAAATAAGAACAAAACCACTAACACCCAGACTATAAACTTAAAATCGGAACGCTTGCTCAGCGGAGTCCTGGTTCACACAGAGGCTAGCTCGATTGGGTCGCTGCTCTCACTTCATCCGCTTGTCAGAGAAACATGCCTGGACGGTAAGTCGTGAGGGGAGATTTTAATTGCAACGGCTGTTGCCATACGGAAAAGAAAGGGGTAGAACTAACTCACCTTGGACTTGTGGGGAACGGATTAGCGCTATGAAAGCGAAGGACTCAGTGATGTCGGGAGTAAAGGTTACACGGAGCGGGAGGAAGGTTGGTCAGTGCGGCCCTCGCTTGGGTTTGCAGCTTGGCATTTATCCAAGCCAGTGTCTACTTTCTCACTGATCCTGGGTGAGGACCCTGTCTGTCTGTCTGTCTTCAGAGCTGGCTGAAACCGTAAACTCTGTAGGCAGGTGTACCTCTTCTCAGTCGCCTAAGCAGGCAGTGTCATCCGGAGACGTGGCCCTGAGCCATCAGAAACTGGTTTGTGTTTCAAGTGTTTCTAGGCCGAAGCTGACAGGTCTGTTCAAGGAGCTAACTCTGGGTCTGCCTGGAGTTCGGTCACTAGTTTGAAATTTAGGAAATGGACACATTACAAAACAAGTCTGCACACATAACCATGACTACATTTGTGCTGGGAATTTAAAGATTTATTGACACAGGGGAGGGCCAGGGCAGTTAGTGGAGCTGGAGCTAGACCTGATAAAATTTGAGGGCACGCACAGATGATGCTGAGGTTTAATATTTTACAAACGTATTTCCTGTCACATAGCTGAACTAAATACCACACATGTTTGATCGAATAGCGTGGGGTGCAGAACATATGGGCTAATAACATGGCTGGTGTAGCCTGTGAGCCCTTCTCTGTGACCAAGGGTGAGGCTTTTGCATTTTCCTGAAATTCTTATGCTTCCTTTGTCTTAAACCTTTACTTTCCTCTACAAGGATAGTGCTTGAAATACTCAGCGAAATGTAAGAAGATTCTGGGGGTGGAATGTAGCTGGGTGGTAGAGACTTGCCTAGCATATCTGAGCTCTGAGGTTCCAATCCCAGCACCCCGGGATATTCCATGCGTTTTCACACATTGGCCTGCCCTGCTTTGGGCTTTCTTTACCTGATATGCATCCTGGAATAGCGGTGAGGCTAAGTATATCGCCACCTGCTACCTGTGCCGAAGAAGGGGCTTCGCACATGCAGCTCCAGGCTGGTTGCTGACTTGCTCTCCAGAGTCTGGCGCTGCAGGCGCCTGAGCATTCCATGTCTGGGGAGCAGCCAGTGAGCAAATCAGTATCAACATAGATACTGAAATGAAGACAGTCTTCCTCTGGATTGTGCAGCATTGTTACAGAGCAGAGACTCGCAGGCATGAAAGACTAATTTCAGCCTTCTGCAAAGGCCGGCTTGTTCCTGAGAGTCCAGATGTGTTCCTGAGTCTTGGGGAGGATTCAGCCCCACTGGGACAGTTAGGTTGGGCAGAAGCTAGGAGGCTTTTTATA
>PVIC010028961.1:0-22846 GCA_004025085.1 Thryonomys swinderianus
TAGCATATAACACCAGATGATCATAAAAATAGGTGGTATTATTTGCTGTAATGAGTATTTGTTGTAATGAGTTTGAACTTTTTCCCTGTCAACTATCAAATCAAAATATTTGCCTAAGCCAATGCAAATGGAGTACAATGTAATCCCAGTTTCTCGGGAGGCTGAGGGAGAGGCTTGTGAGTTCAGGACCAACTTGGGCAACTTAGGGAGACCCTGTCTCACCACAATGACAAGTATTTGAGTATTTACTAAAACCCTGTAGACAGTAATCTGGACGAAACTAGGGGATAGAAAGAGCAATAATACAGTCTTTACTCTTGAGTTTACAGGTAATGAACATCAAAGGTGAGAATCCTAGAATACAAGGTCAAGAGGAAATCTTGGAGATGGTTCTTCTGTCTAGGCCAGTTATTCTTTTTTTTTGCGGTACTGGGGATTGAACTCCAGCCCTTGTGCATCCAAGGTTGGTGCCGTACCACTTGAGCTAAATCCTCAGCCCTAGGCCAGTTACTCTGTAAAATAAATTTCAGTTGCCAGTGCTCTACTGCACTTCCAAATCTGAGTCAGGTTTCACTCATCCTGACATTATAGCTCACCACATAATTCTTACTAAAATTTCCTTTTTGATGAATTTATCATAGTTGTTTTTGATCTACCAGTCAATTAAAGCCTTATGGCAAAGAATAAATGACTGTCATATTTTACGCATATGCATGTATTTTCAGCAATTTTTTTTTTTTTTTTAGTACTGGGAATTGGACTCAGGGCCTTTGCAAGCCCTTGTATTTTTAAATTTTAAGACATGGTTAAGTTACCTGTGTTGGACTCAAAGTTTTTCTTTTTTTTCTCAGTACCGGGGATTGAACTCAGGACCTTGCACTTGGAGACAGGTGCAGTGCCGGTGAGGTAAATTGCAGCCCTGAGCTCACACTTACGATCCTCCTGTCAGCCTCCCAGAATGCTGGGATTACAGGGATATGCCACCATGCCCAGCTACTTTCTAGATTATCTTAATACCACCTGCAGTCTTGCTTCTGCACTGTGACAGGGTGGTCTGGAAACCCACTGAGATGGGGAGGTCAGCAAACATGACCTGGCAGGAGGTGCTCACTGTGGCCCTCTGCCTCTCTCACCATGTCAGCCTCTCGCTGCCCACAGTTGCACCTTGGGGAGGAAGAGGAGTCTCGGGGAGGTGAAGTAACTGCTTGAGATCATGCATTGGTACTGTTATTATTCACATTTGACATATAAGGAAACAGGCACTGATAGTGCTTTTTTGTTTTTATGGTCCTGAAGGTAGAATACATAGCCTCTGCATGGCTCCTCTGAGCTACATCCCCAGCCCTTTTCTGACTTTATTTTGGCATAGAGTCTCTCTAAGTTGCTGAGACTGACCTCAAACTTGTGATCCTCTTGCCTCAGCCTTCTGAGTAGCTGGATTATAGACATGAGCCACTCTATGGTTTGAATGTGGTATGTGCTTTTTAAAATTCATTTAATTTAATCCCTAAAGTATTATGTTGAAGATATTTGGGGTGAAAACTGAATCTAACTGTGGTTTAGATTTTGTCATTTGGGTTGAGCTCCATGGCTGAACCTCTGTGGCTATGTAAGGAGAGGCTGAGAGAACAGATGGGCACAGAAGTGTACACACACCCCTGCCATGATGTGATGTAGTAAAAAGGGACCTCACCAATACCTGCATCCTGTTCTTTGGATGTTCTTCCGGTCTCCAAACTGTGAGCCAAACCAAACCTCTTTGCTTAATAAGGAAGCCTACCTCAGGTATTTTGTTATGGCAAGGAAAAGCTGACAAATAGACACAGGTTTTAATAACTTAGTCAAATTCATCCTGCTAGTCAGTAGTTGCATTGGACTTTGGGCACTGGTACTTTGGCACTGTAAGGGGTGTGTCAGAGTAAAACCCACTAAAGGAAAAGCAAATATATGTTGCCCAGCCCTATTCACTCTAAGGGCCAGGCCCACTGAGTGCATTCAAAGCACAGGTACATGCTCCATTTAGAGATATTTATTCTCCCACAATTGTATTTTCTTGGCCAAATGTCTATAGTTGCATTCATTTAAATTAAATGTATATAAAGTATCATTTATTGAACCTTCAAAGGGTTCCTACCTCTGAAATTATTCAGGTGAAGTCTAGCAGATTTTTTTTTTTTTTTTTTGAGGCAGTGTCTCGCTTTGTAGTTCAGGCTGGCTCTGAGCTCACTATGTAGCCCAGGCAAGCCTGGAACTCAGCAACCTGCCTGTCTCTGCCTCCTGAGTGCTGGGATTACAGGCGTAAGCCACCACGCCCGGCACTGTGGTATGTGGTATTGATGGCTGGTAGGCATGAGTCTCCACGCCCAGCATTGTATGAGGTTACCAGGGATTGAACTCAGGACCTTGCACTTGCGAGGCAGGCGCTGGAACCTCTGAGCTAACCCTCCGGCCCACGAGCAGATTATTTGATGAGGGGTTTACAGGTTTACAGGAAGAGTACCTTCATTTGGGGAAATACTGCATTAAATTATATCCTAGGTCTGTCAAGGTATTAAGATTCAATAAGTGTTGTTACATATGATTGAAATGTTAAGGAAAATAGTTAAATTATGGTAGTTCATACATTAAAACAGTATTGTTTAAAGCCAATAAATTACTTTTTTTTTTTTTTTTTTTTTTGAGACAGGGTCTCGCTTTGTAGTTCAGGCTGGCCCTGAGCTCACTATGGAGCCCAGGCAAGCCTCGAACTCAGCAATCCGCCTGTCTCTGCCTCCCGAGTGCTTGGATTACAGGCGTGAGCCACCACACCCGGCACTGTGGTATGTGGTATTGATTGCTGGTGGGCGTGAGTCTCCACGCCCAGCATTGTATGTGGTTACTGGGGATTGAACTGAGGCAGGCGCCAGAACCACTGAGCTAACCCTCCGGCCCGCAATTATTTTTTAAAAGGATGTGTGTATACACTTATAAATCTGTGCAGAAACACATATCTGAAGGGAGGTTATAAAAACCAGTAAGATACTGTCCCTTCTTAGCATTTTTAATTTGCTACACAAAATACAACTAGTACTTACGAAGTCAGAAAAGCCAAGTAGCTGGGGATTTAGCTTAAGTGGTACCACCCCTATCTTGGAAACACAGGGCCCAAGTTCAATCCCTGGTACTGCAAATAAATAAATGAATGAATGCCAAGCAAACATTTTTAATAAATACATGAATATCTAAGATACTGTATTTTTTTTTTTTTTTTTGAGACAGGGTCTTACTCTTGTACTTCAGGCTGGCCCTGAGCTCACTGTGTAGCCCAGGCAAGCCTCCAACTCAGCAATCCTCCTGGCTCTGCCTCCCAAGTGCTGGGATTACAGGTTGAGCCTCCATGCCTGGCACTGTGGTATGTGGTATTGATCGCTGGTGGGCGTGAGCCACCACGCCCAGCGTTGTATGTGGTTACCGGGATTGAGCTCAGGTACTTGCACTTGTGAGGCAGGTGCCGGAACCACTGAGCTAAATCTCCGGCCTGATACTGTATGTTTTTGCCTGAGGAATCAGTATTACTGAAATAGTAATCAGGACAAAATTAGCTTTTCTACTTAAAATTTGTTCCTTGTGGAATGACAGGCTTAGTTAGAGCAGTAGCCTGATGCTCACTGTTGTGTTTCATCGCACCTTCATTGTGTGTATGTTCATATGTTTGTGGCACTAAAGGTTGCCTCATGCATGCTGAGCACACTCCCTTCCACTGAGATACATTTCAGCCTCAGTTAGGGTTGGTTTTGATTCTCAGTGGAAGAGAGAAAGATTATCCTAATGTCATCTAGGAGGAATTGAGTGTGATAGAGAAAGGGTTTCTCTTAGTCTGTTTTCTGTTGCTATTCCGAAATACCCAAGAATAGGTAATATAAAGTTCATTTGGCTCACAGTTGGAGGCTGGGAAGTCCAAGAGCATGGCATGAGCCTGAGCTCAGCATCTTCCTGCTGCATCATAACATGGCAGAGGGTATCACTGGTGAGGTGGGACGAACATGCGTGCTTGAGTCTCTTCCTTTTCTCCTTATAAATCGGCCAGTCCCATCATGGCGCCCCCCCATGCCGATTTCCTTATCCAGTCCCAGTTATCTCCCAAAGTCACATCTCTGAACATCAGTGTCATATGAATTTGGGGGTTAGCTTTAAACCTGTTTCCAGAAGGACATTCACATCATGGCAGGGCTGGAGGGAGAACTGGTGTGTCTATGTGAGGAACCGCTTTCCTGAAGTGGAACTCTGCACTGAGTAGTGAAGAAGAGGAAAGGCGGGTATCCGGACAGTGGAGAGAGGGGGGAGGCCCAGGGCGAGGCGGAGCAGAGCTCATAGATGCTGACAGAGGGAGGCCACTCTGGCCTGCCCTTTTCTGACCTCAGTATTCTGTCACACAGACATTTAGGCATACGGCAGACATTGAAAGAACCTCACACTCTGTAACCGCCTCCTACCTTCTACACTAACGCTCTCCTGTTCTTGCTCTGTCACATGTCCATCTGTCAACCATCTTACTGCTTGGATGCATATTGCTAGCTAAAATTCAGTATTTTATTTTATTTTTATTTGAAGTTTACCACAGTGCAGTATGCCAGTTTTGCTAAATGCGTACATCTATGCCATCCAGACCCCTATGAAAATACACCCCATTATTATGACCCCCACCAGCATTCACTCATGCTCCTTTCCAGTCAGTCACTGCCCACACCTCCTGAGGACATTTTTTTTTTTCCTACCATTGATCAGTTTTGCTAAGTTAGAATTTCATATACATGGAATCACACAACACAGCCTTTTCTGCATGGTTTCTTTCATTTGGTACAGTGATTTTGAGATTTACCCATTGGCATTTATCCAGCGGCTTGTCCCGCTCTCCTGCCAGTAGTCGTTGTCACTGTATGGCTGTACCACTTTACCCTTCTGCTGATACATACCTGGGCTTTTTCCAGGGTTTGGCTGTTGAGGACACAGATCTGTGTGCGTACGTGTGGTTTGCTTCCCTTGGGTAAACACCTAGGAACAGAACGGCTGGGGCACAGGATAGGTCTGTGTTCAGTATTTTAGGAAACTGCCAGACCTTTCTCCAGCGTGATTCTACTAGTTCATGTTCCCTCCAGCAGCGTATGAGAACGGTGCTTACTCACCGACATTTGTGTTGCCTTTCTGGATGTTTCAGCTGTTCTGAGGATATGTAGTGTCTGTCTCATTGTGGTTTAACTGGCATTCCCTTGGATCACTAATGATACCGAGTAGCTTTACATGCGATGTTCTTGTTGGTCGTTCATGTCTTATGTGAAGTTTCAGCTACCTTTTGCTCAGTTTTTAACTGGGTTGTTTGCCATTCCACAGACAGAAAAATGAATAGTTTTCCTCAGCCTTGGTCTGTGCAAGTAGTCAGAAGTCATCGGTTGGTAACTCTGGGAACATCTGTGTATGCCATGAAAGCATTTTAGAACCCATCCTCTTTTCTGCTGGAGTAGAAAAACAACCAAATGTATGTTCCTTTGACATACTTTGTTTCAGGATTATAAAAAGAATGTAGGTATATTATCATCTTAAGTAGGTATGCAAGACAATATTGAGAAAACAGGACTGAGCTGGGAGACAGATGACCTGGTTCCAGGTCTCGGTGTGCTTATTTAGGAACCACATGAAAAGGGGAATGATAATTTGCCTGTGACATAGGACTGTGACGATCAAATGACAAAGGATTAAAGTGTTACAGGAAGAAGTCAAGCCCTAAGAAGAAAGCTGATTGCTAATCCTCACATGCCTCTAAATAGAAACAATTTGAAGGCAAAATGAATTTGTCTATATGCAGTGAACTTGGATAACTAGAGTTTGTGCCTAGTGAGTCTCCAGTCTCTAGTAGATCATAACTGTTCTTTTTTTCCTAATGTTAGATACAAGAGGAAAGGAGACTCCTGCCTGGGCATTAACCCTAAGAAACAGTGTATATCCTGGGAAGGAGTTTCCACAGCAAAGAAGCATCCACACAAGCATGTTGAGCGCTATTTTACGAAGAAGAGTGTGGCGTTAATGAACATCGATGGAGTTGCTATTACCAGGAACACAGAGCCTCCGCCCACGGAACCAGTCTTGTTTATCCCAGTGAAGGACCCAGATGATGTGGCTGCTCCCGTTGCGACCTGGTTGAATCCTCTGGGGATTTATGATCAGTCAACCACACAGTGGTTACAAGGACAGGGTCCTTCAGAGCAACAATCAAAGCAGCCAGACTCCCAGCCAGACAGAGAGAATGCTGTTCTCAAGGCCAAGGTGGAGGAGTTTAACAGGAAGGTTCGGGAGAATCCATGGGACATTGAGCTGTGGATGGCGTTTGTGGCTTTTCAGGTAAGTGTCCCTGTCCTGGTTCTCTTGGAGAAAGATCTGCCTATCAAAATACAGCCACCTATCGCTTCTCGGCCTTTTGGCTAAGATCAAGTGTAAAATACAGGCACCAAGACCCCTTGCTGCGAAGCACTTTCTGAGCTGCGGGGAGAAAGCTGGCACTGGGCACGTACAGATGATGAGAATGTCCTGGCGCTCAGCTTACTCACATTCCAGTGACGGAGCCCAACACATGAGGGGTAAATGCAGCCAGGGCAGTGAATCTGCTCCTGGTACTGAGAACGGGTGGCTCGTCACTAAGGAGGAAGAGCGGCTGCCCAGGGGAGGGAAACCAGAGCAGACTGTGTTTTTCCTTTTGGGGGGTGGTGCTGGAGATCCAGCCAGGCTTCCTACCTGCGAAGTAAGCCCCGTGCCACCGAGCTACGTCTCCAGCCAGAAGCAGACTCTCTCGAGAGCAGCAGAGGCTCACCAGGCAGGGAGAGGCTTCCTGCGGTGTGAACCGCACAGGCAGAGCACACAGGAATGTGGACGGGACCCCGCTGCTCAGGCACTTACTGACTAAGCCCAGTTAGAGCCCACCACAATGTATGTCCTTGTTCTGCATTTTGAATCATTCCTACAAGGATTCGATTTTGGTGCACATTTGACTGTATTATAGATAAAACTTCCTCTTCAGAAGAGGGCTTCCAGGGCTTGTACGTAAATCTGAGTTAAAAATGACGGTGAAGCTGGGCGTGGTGGCTCACGCCTGTAATCCCAGCACTCGGGAGGCAGTGGCAGGAGGATTGCTGAGTTCGAGTCTTGCCTGGGCTACATAGTGAGCTCAGAGTCAGCCTGAGCTACAAAGCGAGACCCTGTCTCAAAAAAAAAAAAAAAAAAAAGACAGTGAACAAATCAGTTTGGTGGAATAAGGGTATAAGCACGCTGGGCCTGAGTTCTGATGGGAAGAAATTGTGGTAACTGAGTGGCTGTCAGCCAAGTCTGCGTAGCAGCTCGGTTTGAGAGCTGGAAAACCCGCAGCAGGCTGTCAATGGTTTAAGCCCCCTCCCTTGCATTCGTATTAGTAACTCGGTGTTTCTGTCGTTGAGGATGAAGTCATGAGGAGTCCGGGCCTGTACGCCATCGAGGAGGGCGAGCAGGAGAAGCGCAGGAAGTCCCTGAAGCTCGTCCTGGAGAAGAAGCTGGCCATCCTGGAGCGGGCCATTGAGAGCAACCAGAGCAGCGTGGAGCTGAAGCTCGCCAAGCTCAGGCTCTGCGCCGAGCTCTGGGAGCCCTCCGCCCTGCTCAAAGAGTGGCAGAAGCTGATCTTCCTGCATCCCAATAACACCGCCCTTTGGCAGAAGTACCTTTTATTTTGCCAGAGCCAGTTTAGCACCTTTTCAGTTTCGAAAATCCACAATCTTTACGGGAAGTGCCTGAGCACTCTGTCTGCAGTCCAGGACGGCAGCATGCTCTCTCACCCCTGCTTGCCTGGCACGGAGGCGGCCATGTTTGGTAAGCAGTCAAGCGGGTTCCGTTGTGGGAAGGGTTGTACATTCTTCCCTTTGACTTTAGTTGAAAATGCAGATTTATTTTCAAGTGTCTAAATTGAGAACTGATTTTTCAGTGCCGTTAACTCCAGTTAATTGTAACAGGCGTCTCCGCCCGCAGCTCTCAGGGTGGGCAGGTGGCGTGGGTTTAGGGCCAGCAGAGTCAGGAACGTCACGCGGGACAGGAAAGTAAGCTTCCCACTTCCTAAGCGAGTTGGTCTCTGGCTGTCAGAGTCTTTCCGTTGAGAGTCCCCATTCCAGGTCGCTGGCACTGCTGCACCTGCGGTGCACTCGGACTGCATGAACAATAATCATTTGTGTGGTTACACTGTTCACGCTTTTGGGGTGTCCCGAAGAAGCCTGGAATGTCAGTGTGTCCGTCCTCAGCTTGAGTCCTGGGTCTGTCTTTCCGGGCTGTGGTCTGACCTCAGGCGGACTCCTTGACCCATGTCAGCTGCACTTTGCTGTCAGGAACAGCAGTGTGATGCCTGCCTTAGAGCGCGGTTGTGCTCATGAGACGAGGTGGTGCAGAGTCTGGCTCAGGGCGCAGCACGGCACAGGCAACTGAAATGGTGTGCTGGCGCTCGGCCTGAGGGCTAGAAAGGTGTTGCTGTACAGGTAGGGAGCATTTCCCGGCTGGTGGAGAGTCTGACACTCGAGGTGAGGCGCAGTTAGTGGTGGAATACAGGCTCTGCGTGCACAAGGCTCTAGGTTTAATGCCCAGCATCAAAGGAATAAAAATAAAAAATGAACAACATGGCATGTATTCTTAAGCCTTATATTTGGTGTTATTTGTGATGTGCTTACGTAGCTCCATGTTATTCAGTCAGGGTACTTGCACCACAATTAAGATGAACAGAAATTGTCAAACCCGTGACTCAGATTGGGACCTCACTGTGGACCGGGATCAAAGTGCAGCTTGCTGGTGCATAGCGCCATCTAGTGTCCAGTTGGGTGTAGATGTTTGCTTTCTGATAAAAATCTACGCCATGCTTTCCCTAGTTTTTCTTGTGATAGTGCCGACAATATTCACATTAACCATTTGACTTCTCTTTAGATAGCCTATCTATTTCTCACTGCTAACATTTGTATTTTGTGGTGCTTTACTGTAAGAGGAAAACTATTGAGATTACAGGATCATTGTTACTCCTTTAAAATCAGGATACGTGTGTAAAATCAGGACTTGTGTATTACAGCTTTGGAAATGTGACAGTAATTTTTGGTAGACAGTGTCCTCGGTGTTTAACTGCATGTGTCGCACAGCTAGGCCTTTCCCCTCCGTGATGCTAACATGGGGTTCTCCTCTTCGCCCTCCCGCTGCAGCACTCTTTCTTCAGCAGTGCCATTTTCTGCGGCAGGCTGGCCACTCGGAGAAGGCCATCTCCCTGTTCCAGGCCATGATCGATTTCACCTTCTTCAAACCCGACAGCGTGAAAGATCTGCCTACCAAAGTACAGGTACCAAGCTCTGCTCGCATGATGTGTCTGTCTTTCTCAGAAGTATTCCAGTGATCCAAGGAAAGTGTCATGCTGAAGTAGTGAGACGTGGATAGGTAAAAGAAGCCTCCTCCCTCTCCCTTCAAGTAGACTCTCTGATGTCTTTTCTTCTTCATGTATGAATCTCATTTCTTTGTTACTTTTCAGTGCAGGGGAATAAACCCAGGGCCCATCCTATCTTCCCAGCCTTCTTGTTATTTTTAACTTTGCAACAGGGTATCACTGTCTCGCTGAGGCTGGGCTCAGATTTACATCCTCCTGCCTCAGCCTCCCAGAGTGCTGGGATCCCATGTCCTGATCCCCTAGATTAAATGCAAGTTCCTTCCACCAATCGGGAGTAGCTGTCACTGTCCCCCACGTTTGTGCCTGCTAGTCTGGGTCTTGTGTTGCTGCCCCAGTGAACCTTCCCACTGCCTCAGTCCTCGCTGGAGTCACAGAGGAAATTAGAGCCAACCCTAGTCTTCCCCGAGTGAGGCTTATAAGAAGACAAATGAAAATGGCGTGTTTGTTACATAAAGTGATAAAAATATCTTGTCATAGAGCTTTGTGTATGTGAAAATCTACCTCTTTCCTTTTCCACTTCTAAAGAAACTCAGTTTTCCACCCCGTAAAGAGGATTAGAGCATCTGAATTTAAGTGACTGTTCCAAAGTCTGTCACAAGAGGTTTAGCTTCATTCCGGAAGAACTGTCATGAATTTCCATTTTTATCATTATGCTACCTCTAGCAAAGTGGAGTTAAAGAATTACACCAGTTAAGGGCCGGAGGGTTAGCTCAGTGGTTCCGGCGCCTGCCTCCCAAGCGCAAGGACCTGAGTTCGATCCTCAGTTACCACATATAATGCTGGGCGTGGTGGCTCACGCCTGTAATCCCAGCACTCGGGAGGCAGAGACAGGAGGATTGCTGAGTTCGCGGCGGCTTGCCTGGGCACCAGAGTGAGCTCAGGGCCAGCCTGAACTACAAAGCGAGACCCTGTCTCCAAAAAAAGCAAAAAAAAAAAAAAAAAAAAAAAAAAAAAAGAATTATACCAGTTAATATTAGTGTAACTGATAATTAATAAGCCAGAGAAGTAGTTTCAAGACATGTTTCGATATTTTAAGCATACATTGTGCTTTAAAAGACTTTTGTTTTAGTTTTTGAGACTGGGCCTTGTATATAGTCCAGGCTGTCCTTGAACTCACTATGTCACTATGTAGCTTAGGCTGGCTTTGAATTCATGGTGATCCTCCTGCCTCAGCCTTCCGGGTGCTAGGATTACAGGATGTGCCACCACACCCGGCTAGAAGTGGCTCTGAGCTGGTATGAGAGTCAGGATCCATACCCCTCTCGTCCTCTTGTCTGCTGAGCCTCGCTGTTGTGATGGGTGTGGCCACCACAGGGCCAGAGAACCCTGCCCAGGGCTGCAGGCCATCAAGGGCCTCTGCTCTGAAGTGTCCAGAGACCTGACCTGAAGGCTCATGGTGCCGAATACTAACAGAGGACTTTGAGAAGGTTTCTGTTTAGCAGTGTTCATACATATTACGTCTGTTACCAAGTGACACTGTACCATAAACACAGTAGCATAACATAAAACAGGCATAGTCTGAGATCACTGCTCTCTTTCTGCAAATAAATGAATTGGATAGGAACATTTGTCAGGCTACTTTTAATAAAAAGCTTTCTTCTTTTTGGTTGTGGTGGTGCACAGCTGTAATCCCAACACTTGGGAGGCTGAGGCAGGAAGATTGCTGTGAAAAAACCTCCTTCCCTAATGGGTTTGCTTCCATCATTTGTTATCAGAGAAACCTGTAAAGAGGGAGTATAACCTACCTTTCTGAAGGTTACCTACACGTCTCCATCTCAACTCGTGCACCTGCCTGGCCCTGGGGTGACCTGCCTGGGTTCCGGTGACCTGGCTGTGTGTGTGTGGCACTGTTTAGGCCCAAGCTGCATAATCCTGTGACTTGGCTTGTGGTTTGCTTGTCCCCTTTGCAAGGTTTCTTACGAAAGCTTTTGCGAGAGTAGGTTGTTTTTCACTGTGAAAGTCCTGCTGCCTGTTGGTAATGCGATCACACCCCTGCTCAGTGGTGCTTTCACACTCTGTTCTGTGGGGAGCTGCTGTCGTGGCGGGCTGCGCTCCACACACTGCAGACACTGCGTGAATGGATGACAGAGGGGCTCAGAGGGCTGGGTTTCAAAATCAGGCCATTTTACCTGCTACATGCGTCCCTCTGCCTGCATTTACTGAGGCCATGCTCCGTGTTGAGCACTGTGCCAGTGGCCAGACATTAGGAATAAACAGTCGCCTACAATGTGGTTGTCCCCTCAGTAGCTCACAGTCAGTTCCATTGAAATTTTGAATTTTCCTTAAAGGTCTAGAAAGCACATTGACTTAAGGTATTGGTTAGGAAATCCAGTGGCATTAGAGGAACTGGAAAATGCCACTGTTCCTGGGTAGACTGGCCTGAAGAATCAGAAATGGGGGAACTAGTCCTCTCTGGCCCCGCTGCAGGCCCTTGAAAGCAAGCCGCGGCCAGTCTTGATGACATACTGGTGAAAGCAGCACCTCTCACTCAGCCGTATTTGACGAGTTAGATGTCAGCGGTCCAGCCCACCCTTAAGACTGTGCCCAGCAAAGCAGCAGCGGAGCTTGGGGCGCTGCCCGGGGGTGTCTGACACAGCAGGGAATTCTTCTGTTTTGGACTTTAAACACTGGGGCAACATGATGGTAGGTGTCCTGCAAGCCCCTCCGCACGTCCTTTGCTCAGTGACGTCACAGTCGTGCAGCGAGGTGGCTTTAACTTCTGTTTTCCAAACCTGCAGGTGGAATTCTTTGAGCCCTTCTGGGACAGCGGAGAGCCCCGGCCTGGGGAGAAGGGCGCCCGCGGCTGGCGAGCCTGGATGCACCAGCAGGAGCGGGGCGGCTGGGTGGTCATCAGCCCGGGTAGGCCCCTGCCCGGCTCTGCCTCTCTCACCTGGAATCTGTCCTTGTATCTTCCTGAGTGTCTGAATCAGCTGTCAGTTTCTCCTCTTTACAGACTTTAAAGCACTCACCATCTCATTCCTGGGGTACATAGGGCTCTAAAGGTTTGAGTTTCCAGAGGAAGAAATTTCTTCTATAAGTTGCTCCTATAAGTTAAATTTCTTCTATAAGTTACCTCCTATTCTTTCTATTACACTTTCAAGACAGTCTTTTTGTTTCTCTCGGTGTACGAACCAGCAGGTCCTTTGAAAAGTACTTTTTGTTTTTTTAGTGGTACTGCAAAGTAATTCTTAACTGGCATCTGTGCCCCTGCCATTCTACAGGACCCCAAAGTACTCTCTAGGTTTCCACTCCGACACAGAGCTGTCTGCTTGAAATGCAGCATGAGCTCTGAGTGCGATTTCAAATCTCGTAGCCACATTGAAAAAGTAGAAAGGAGCTTGGCATATGAGGGGCACACTTACAACCCCAGCTCTCTGCAGGGCCGAGGCAAGATGCAGAAATGGAGCTGGCCACTGGCAGGGCGGCTGTGTGTAACTTGCCGTACCTGCTGTGCTGCGCTGTACAGAGGCGGGGCTATTTTACATTCTGAGCCCAGTGCCTGGGTCCCGGCTCCTCCGCACTCAACCACACTCAGAGCCTCTGGGCCTTTTGAGTGGACTTTTTCTCACTTAGTACAAGATTCTCGAGACACACAAAAAAATTGTTGCGTGTATTAATTTGTTCATTTTAGCATTGAGTACTAGTCCATTATATAGCTGTATCAGTTTCTTTAATCGTCCACTTTAGGACATTGGACTATTATGAGTAAAGTTGCTATAAGCATTTAGTATGTATTTTTTTGGGTAAATATACGTTTTGATCTTTTCTGGGCTCAGTGTCCCAGCGTATACTTCTAGTTAAGAGAATGTTTAGTTGTATGAGAAACTGACAGACTTACTGCTGTGTGTCTGTACCATTTTATATGCCTTGTTCATTTTTTTAACATTGAACATGACAGGCAGCTGAGACTTTTTCTCTTCCATTCTGCACGTCCAGAGTTGGGACACAAAGTGAAATAAATTATTCAATTTCTTGGGTTGATTTTTTCTGTCAAATTACAGCAACAAATCACAAATAATTATTAACTAAAAATTCTGGTGCCGGGCACGGTGGCTCACGTCTGTAATCCCAGCACTCGGGAGGCAGAGGCAGGAGGATTGCTGAGTTCGAGGCTTGCCTGGACTCCATAGTGAGCTCAAGGCCAGCCTGAACTACAAAGTGAGACCCTGTCTCAAAAAAAAAAAAATTCTGATGGCTTAAGGAAATGTAAACCAGTGTAGTCATTAAATGCCATTTGCCATTCTAAAGCTGTGGTCCAAAACAGTGACATTTTGTTATGTGTGGCTTCTTATAGTTAAAGGAAATTAAGAGCTTGGTCCCTTTATAGGTTACACTGGAAGGGCTCTGTAAGCTGCATGTAGCAGGCAGCTACCACAGTAAGGCAGGTAAAGAACATTTTCCTCATTCCAGAAAGTGCTCTGGCCAGTGGTTTTGAAGAATATGTGTCATTCCCATTTTTGCTATGACAGCATTAAAAATTATCTGATTCCCTGCCCTTCACCACCTGTTTTCCTGGGACCTTATCTGCTTATAGGAAAGTCCCTCAGTGCCATTGAGCCCTGGGCAGGCTGGCCTGTCCCTGAGCCAGCTCGGCAGGCCCGGTGCCCACCCAGTCCCAGGCACAGTGGGCTGCTTGAGCAGTGATGGTGGTTTTATTGTACAGCTGAGGTGAACTAGAACTAGCAATGTGTTTCTTGTGTAGATGAGGACGATGATGAACCAGAAGAAGATGAACAGGAAATAAGAGACAAGACTCTGCCCAGGTGGCAGATCTGGCTCGCTGCTGAGCGTTCCCGAGACCAGAGGCACTGGCGGCCATGGCGCCCTGACAAGACGAAGAAGCAAACCGAGGAAGACTGCGAGGATCCTGAGAGACAGGCATGTACTCCGCACCACTGGAAGGAAGCTGCCCATAGGGCCTTTGCCCTCTTCTCGCTGTCACTTGTCTGCTTGTCTGAGGGAAGGCTGCCAGGTTTTCCAAGCACTCGGCTGACTTAGCTCACCTGTTCCTGTTTGGGTCTGGGGAAACTTCTCTCCTGCCCAATATCGGGACGGAATTTCACTGGTCACTCGATGTGGGGGGCACCCAGGCACTTGTCTAGATGGTCCCCATCCCTAGTAGGAGGTAGGCCTGCTCTGGAGATTGCCTTCCTGGTCACTTAGTTAAATTTTGTTTGTTTGTTTTTGTGGCACCAGGAATTGAACTCATGACCTTTTGCTTGCAAGGCAGGCAGCAGCCCCACTGAGCTAAATCCCCGGCCCACTTAGTTAATTTTTCACGTGGAACTCTGTGGCCTCAGCTTCTAAAAACCTGGATCACTGCCCTAGATTCCTTAATTGTGTTCTCTTCCACCCCCAACCCTGGGTTGGGTACACAGAGATGCAGCAGCCAGATTTGACGGGAAGTCAAGAGACTCAGACCCTGTGGGGACTGTCTGCACATAGCTTAGCTTGTTTTGTGAAAGAAGAAACCAGTGTTGCCTGGATGCCAGCCAGGTGCCAGGCACCTCTCTCTGTGTTGTTCTGTTTACTGTTGTTAGGTGGTTTTGTACACACTTCTCTGTTTAGTGGCCAGCAGCTCCGGAGGTTTGAAATTAAAATAAAGGGAGACATGTTATTATGATGCCTAGGAGTGACCCAGTTTCATAAGATGCCAACTTTACTGCTTGAGGTTTTCTCAGTAATGAGGCTCTGTGACCCTCTGTGCATGGGAGGGGCCTTGGCAGGGACTTGCTTCTCCCGTTCGCTGTTGTCACCAGCTCTAGAGCGGTGTCTGCCCCGTGCTGAGTGCTCATATATTGGTCTTGGGTGTTGAGGGGGTATTTGTTTGGGGCTGGAATGTGAAGCCTCAGAGTGCCAGCAGCATCTGAGGGTGACAAATGGGTCTCCATACTGGACGGGATACACAGATGAGGGGTAGAGGGCGCCTCTGGGCAGGAGGGAGGGGCCGGCTTCCTGGAGACCTCCAAACTACCAGGCTGTTGTGGGAGGTGGGTCTGCCCGGGAGGCCCCTTTCCTGGCTGAAGCTAATGTTGAGAAGAGAACAATGGGATCTTTGTTTTGTCTTTTATTTGTTTCTTTTTGTCTGTCTCTTTTTTGGGAAGAGTTCAAGTGAACTTTTGGAATGTTGGTTTTCAGGCTCTGAGTTTTGCCTGTCAAGCCAGCTGCTGCTATGAGCAATTTCTTGTTATTTGGATTTTTCTCTAATGAAAGCCCAAAAGAGGAACGTTTTCTGATTAATTGATGATTTGCTGTGTCAAATCCCACGTAGTCCAGTTTTACTGGGCGTCTTGCATTTTGATTTCCTCTTGTCAAGACCCATCGAGGCCGATCAGATGAGTAGTGCCTCGAGGCAGTGGTGGCGTCCTCAGTCTCAGATCTTAAAACAGTTACATGAAATTCGGCTGTGAACACATAGTAAGCACAAGGCTTTTAAAAATTGCTTTCAACGTGGCCCATTGTTCCTATTGTTTTCTTCTTACCTTTTCCTGTGTTTCTGTCTTGGAGCAGTTTTCATTTCCTGAAGTAAATTGTACAAAGAAACTGCAAATAGTTAATTTTGTATCCTAATATTTAAAATAATTTCACGGTTTAGTTTGTCAGAGTGACTATAAAAGCAGCTCTGTGTGCTTGCTGAAGTGAACACGGTCCTAGATTTTGTATGAATCTTGCAGGGTGGGTTCAGAGCTATTGGCTTCAGTCTGTTGAGGCCTCCTTTCCTCTCCAGTCCTCCCTGGTGTGTGTGTGAAAGTGCTGTCAGCATCCAGGGCCTCCTCGGAGTTCTCCGGCTGTCTAGGTTGCCTGGGGAGGCTTTAGAAAACAGCTCTACCTACTACTTACAATGTGTTTGAATAATGTTGAAGCATTAGTACTGTGGTGCCTCAGCTTGTGAACTCAGTTCTCTCCGAAATTCTGGTCACAGATTGCCTTGGACAAGTACCCGAATCAAATTGCCACATAACGTCAACATTGAACTTAACCACTGAATTTGGTTTGGTTCTCATCCAACTCAGTTAGTGACCAGAATCATAGAAAGAATGTGAACCGAGGTACCATTTTATATCCTTATAAAAAGAATTGTGAAAGATCGTGGAGGCTTTGTTGGTTTCTTTCTTTCTTTTTCTTTTCTTTTCTTTCTTTCTTTCTTGTACTGGGGATCAAACTTGGGCCTTTGTGCTTCCAAGGTAGGCCACAGTACCACTTGAGCTAAATCCTGGGCCCCTTTGTTGGTTTCTTAAATAGGTCACTGCACTTTGTCTTTGCTGCAGGTATTGTTTGATGACATTGGACAGTCACTGATCAGACTTAGCAGCCAAGACCTCCAGTTCCAGCTGATCGCGGCCTTCCTGCAGTTTTTGGGTGTGCCCTCTGGCTTCACCCCTCCAGCCTCCTGCCTTTACCTGGCCATGGATGAGAGCAGCATCTTTGATAATGGACTGTATGAGGAAAAGCCCTTGACTTTTTTCAACCCTTTGTTTTCTGGTGTCAGCTGTGTCGGCCGCATGGAGCGGCTAGGCTGTCCTCGCTGGGTCAGGGGTCACAATCGCGAGGGTGAGGAGTTCATCCGCAACATCTTCCACCTAGTGATGCCTTTATTTTCAGGCAAGCAAAAGTCTCAGCTCTGCTTCTCCTGGTTACGGTATGAAATTGCCAAGGTAACTAACTCACTGTCCCTCCCCCTCTGTGGGCGGGGCCTTTGCACTTCACATCAGTGCTGCGGAGGGTGTGCTGGGGCTCCGAAAGCTTCTCTGGCGTCTGCGACAGCACCTCCTCCAGTGACTCCCGAAGTTGGCTCTCTGTGGCTGCGCCTTAAGGGATCACAGGGAGGAGGGAAAGCAGGAGCCCATTCCGCCCTGCTCGGTGGCCAGAGCCATCTGCTGTGTGGTCTCATCTTTCCAGATGCTTGTGATGATATGGGTAGTTAGTATTAAGGACCCGCATAAGCTGCAGGGTTGGAGGATTGAGAGGCTCATTGGAGCAGATTAAATAAGCTACTTACTTTCTGTGCTTTATATGTCAGCTCAAAAATTAGTCTCTACCTGGTGTCCTGTCCTCTGCTGGCCATATTTAATGCTGAGTCTTTTTTTTTTTTTTGAGAAAGGGTCTCACTTTGTAGTTCAGGCTGACCCTGAGCTCACTATGTAGCCCAGGCAAGCCTTGAACTCACAGCAGTGTTCTGCCTCTGCCTCCCAAATACTGGGATTATAGGCGTGAACCACCATGCCCGCCATTATGGTATGTGGTACCTGGGATTGAACTCAGGAGCCTGTGTTTGCCAGGCAGACACTAGAACCATGGAGCTAAATCCCCAGCCCCTTGACTCTTAGTACTCAAAGCTCTAAGGCTATGACTTCATGCCCGAGGTTGTATAGAAATAATGTTTTTGATAGAATGTAGGAGCCATATTTCTTTGGAGAAGAACATCTGGAACATATCGGCCCTGATTACAAGGATAACCTAAGTGTGTTAATGGTGGGGCACTTGTATCCAGGCCATACCCTGATTTCTTTCCTAGCTCAGAGGGTACTGGTGTTGACCAAACACAATCAAGGAGGTGTGGATGACTTTGTACTGTCAGTGCTTTCTCAAGTGAAGGCGCAAAGGGATTGCTTATAAATTATAGAGCACCTGGAGTCATCCATTTTCTTTTGCTTGTAGGTCATTTGGTGTCTACAAACTAAAAACAAGAAGAGATTAAAGTCCCAGGGGAAGAACTGCAAAAAATTAGCTAAAAATCTCCTTAAGGAGCCAGAAAACCGCAACAACTTTTGCCTCTGGAAGCAGTACGCACATCTGGAGTGGTTGCTTGGCAACACAGAGGATGCCAGAAAAGTTTTTGATACGGCAATCAGCATGGCAGGTGGCAGCGAGCTGAAGGACCGTGAGCTCTGCGAGCTCAGTTTGCTGTACGCTGAGCTGGAGGTGGAGCTGTTGCAGGACTTGAGAGGGGCGGCCACAGGCCGAGCTGTGCACATCCTGACCAGGCTGACGGAGAGCAGTCCCTACGGGCCCTACACCGGGCAGGTCTTGGCCACTCAGGTCTTGAAAGCTCGAAAGGGTTATGAGCACGCGCTGCAGGACTGCCTGGGTGAGAACTGTGTCTCAGGGCCAGCTGCTGCCGATTCCTTGGACTGCCTGAGTAGCTTGGTTAAATGCTTTATGCTCTTCCAGTATTTGACTGTCGGGATTGATGCTGCTGTGCGGACGTATGAGCAGCTTTTTGCCAAACTGAAGGTCTCTGTTGTCCCAGAAGGCTCTGGCCAGGAGCATGGTGCCAGCTCCCAGAGTCTGACCGATGCTCTTGAAGCCATCACCCTGATGCACACGAGTCTGCTGAGATTACACATGAAAGTTAGTGTTTATCCACTGACTCCACTGCGCGAGGCACTCTCAGAGGCTTTAGAGCTGTATCCAGGCAACCAGGTGCTTTGGTGGTCGTATGTACAGATTCAAAATAAGTCCCACAGTGCTAGCAAGACCAGAAGGTTCTTTGATGCAGTCACTAGGTCCGCCAAACCCTTGGAGCCTTGGTTGTTTGCAATTGAAGCTGAGAAAATGAGAAAAAGACTGGTGGAAACTGTTCAGAGGTAAAGATGAGGCATCTCTTCATGTGTTTCACGAAGCTTTGTGGGTTCCTTGGTGTGTTCCCACCCCCTTTGCCAGGTTTCAGGAATGGAGAACTGGCCATGGCACAGGCCCAGAATCCCTGCCGTGGTGCTCCCAGTGTGGCAGAGTAAAGTACTGAAACAGAGCAAGATGCTTAGAAAGTAGCGGAGTCTTTCATCAGAGGCTGTGGCCCTGTCTTGCTGGGCCCGGCCTTTAGAGAGCCTGAGTGCTTCTCCGCTTTGCATGTCCCTGGCCGCTAGCGCCTGGAAGCTGTAGTGGAAACAATGGTTGAGGACCTGACCCTTCTTATTCCTGGGTGGCTGGGTGACTACAGACAAATCACTTTACTTTTCTAACAGTTCCCTCTTCTGCCAAATGGGTATAATTAAAGAGCCTCCCTCATAAGGTTGCTCTGAGGCTTCAGTGGGGTAAGTACACTGCACAAAACCACGCGTGGTTAATTGCCACCTTCTGTCAGCATTGCCACCGGGAACAGTGTCGTGTTTCAGATGCCATCTTCCATCCAGCGGGTCACGTCGGAAGGTTAAATGGTAGTCTTGCAAATGCACCAGCTTAGGTATTACTGTTCCTCCTGGAGTCTTTACTGTTGCTTCACTTGTCTTTTATATGAGGCAAGATTGCCTTTGAAGAGCATTTCATTTTGTTTGTACTTTATTTCTTCTACTGGGATTTTATTTACTCCATGTGAATCTTCTCTTGTCTATTTTAAATTGAAGTCTTTTCTTCCTAGAGAGTAGAATTTTCACTGTGATTTTAAGGTGGGTTTCTTTAGAAAACAGAAACACAGAGTTTGTGTGGCTTCTCAGCAGACTAAGTGTGGTATAGAAATAAGAATCCAGGCCACTGCCACCTTCTGGCCTTGGAGAAGCCACATCACACGTGCACTTGCTGCCACCATGACCACACCTGAGGGACAACACTCCCCTGACACTCTGTCCAGGTGCTTCTTACCTTTATGAACACGAAAGCATCCTTTCCTGCTGCGATACAGGGAGAGATGTGACTGAGAATGACAGGAGACCTTGCTTTGCAGGGTAGATGGCAGAGAGATCCATGCCACCATCCCCGAGACCGGCTTAACACATCGGATCAGAGCCCTGTTTGAAAATGCGATGCGGAGTGACAGTGGCAGCCAGTGCCCCTTACTATGGAGGATGTACTTGAATTTTCTGGTAAGACCTTCTATTTCTGCTTGGACAAAACTGTTTCTTCCTGCTTGAGTGAGTGAGGAAGTGCAGGTGTCCAGGTAGCTGCTGCCTGAGAAGCTGAGGGCCGTGTTTTCGCCCTCACACCTTGGCACTGTGTAGTCCTTCCAGGAACCCTGACTGGGTCATGTCAGGTCTTTCAGGGCTTGGGAATGGGCTGCAGGTTGCTGATGTACTGAAGACATTCAGTGGAGTGAGATGGAGTAGTTGTGAGACTGTTCGGTGGTATAGAACTTAATGTTGGTTCCTCCTCATTGACTTTATTAAGTCATAAAGTTGGAAGACGGTCTGAGAGATTTCACTGGACTGAAACCTAAGTTTTTTGCTATTTTACTCACAAGAATTTCTTTTTTTTTTTTTTTTTGGTGGTTGAACTTGGGTCCTTGTGCTTCCAAGATAGGCGTGGTACCACTTGAGCTAAATCCCTGGCCCTTCATAAGAATTCCTTGATCCTGAACCTGTTTTGTTATTAAAAGAGAAGGTTCAGCCTACAGTGTTTTTTGTTTGTTTGTTTTGAGACAGGGTCTTGCTTCGTAGTTCAGGCTGGCCGTGAGCTGACTATGTAGCCCAGGCAAGCCTCGAACTCAGCAGTCCTCCCGCCTCTGCTTCCCAAGTGCTGGGATTATAGGTATGAGCCATCATGCCCAAAATTGTTGTATGTGGTTAACAAGGATCAAACTCAGGACCTTGCACTTGCTAGGCAGGCACCAGAACCACTGAGCTAAATCTCCAGTCCTATAGTGTGGCTTTTGAAGCAGATATTTCCAGAGCAGTTTTGTGTTCATTGAAAAGCACCGTGGTGATTGAGCATGGTAAGGCCTCACATATAGTTCTGTGAATGTTAAGTGTGCAGGCTGAAAAGTATTTTCTTTGACTTCATGGGCTATGAATTGGCTTGGCCTTGGGTTAAAGCCCTGGCTGTGGAAAGGACAGCTTTACTGTAATACAGTAACACTGTACATCTGCTTCCATCTTGTACACTGTTTTGGAAACTGTGATCTTCTAGGTCTCTTCCTCATTTCATTTCAGGGCTTTTCAGTCATGTCAATGTGACATTCCAGTGAATGCTGTACCTTTCAGATGCTAGGCCTCACCTTGCTTGTAAACCTTTCTGTACATATCTAATTATTCCCATAAGGTAAATTATCACAACACGATAGGTTTTGAATACTTGCACTTGACATATAATAAAGTTGACATGAGGAGACGCAGTGAATAAGTGGAGTGAGGAGATCTGGGCCTCCCTGCCTGGAAGGGTAATGCAAGTGTACCCGAGGGCACGTGTTCCTTGGCTCACCCAGAAGCACGAGCACATCAAAAGTGAAACATCATAAAAGCCTATACATTTCTTTCACATTTATGTTTTTAGGCCCAGATCTCAGGTTTTGTGGTTTGGCTCCTCGTGTGACATGGGTGCTGTAGGGACTTGCGTGCCACGTGGGACCCTTGGCCTGCGGGTCCCAGAAGGGGGTGCGGTGGCGCTGAGTCTGAAGGACTGGGCTTTAGTCACATCCCCTCCCTGACGCTTCCAGCACTAATGCTCTGTCAGTGCTTCTATGCAAATGAAAGGTCTTTAGATTTAAAAAGGGAATGCTTGCCAATTTGCCAGTTTAACTGATAGGTAGAGATAGGGTAAGGTGGAGATTTATAGTATTTTTACCAAGACTTTACCATAGCCAGGTTTGATTGAGTCTAAACCAAGAGAAAGGGCTGTTGACTTGGGCAAAAAGATCTGGACCTCAAGGATTTTTCTGTCTTTGAAAAGGTGCTGAAACTAAGGGTTAATTTGTACCTTGACTTTGTGTAGCAAGTCCCATCATATCTGGTGGGCTCTCAGCACTTTGTTCATTAAACACAGTGAAAAAAATCAGATTAGGGCCCACATGTAAGGTGTAGGCAGCAAGCGCCAGGAGAGGAGACTAGGGGAGTGGGGGGCCTTGTGAACTGTGGAGACTTGGAGGAGGGTCCTTTTTGCTTTTGCATTTGTGCCTTCCTGTGGACAGACAGACACACATGCTTATGGGCATGCCTGCTTGCTTTTGTTTCTGAGGAAGTGACTGAGGGTATTCAAATTTGCCGTTTGGCATGATAAATACTGGGAGAAGAAAGGAATCAGGTCAGTGCAATTAAAATTTTCTACTAAAGTTGGATTTCAGCAGATTAAAACTTTGGTTTTAGGCAAGACCTTTCAATACATGTTAACACTTTCAGCATTTGCTTTTGTTTTTAGATACTAACTTGTTAAATGGGCTAGGCTGGCCTCTAATCTTCATACTTTTAGCTGAGATCATGCCTGGCTTTTAGGTAGATTTTTTGTTGTTTTGGCTAAGTTGCACTTGCTTTTAAGATTCTTGAGTCAGGGCCGGAGGGTTAGCTCAGTGGTTCCGGCGCCTGCCTCGCAAGCGCAAGGTCCTGAGTTCAATCCCCGGAAACCACATAAAATGCTGGGCGTGGAGACTCACGCCCACCAGCAATCAACACCGCATACCACAATGCCGGGCGTGGTGGCTCACGCCTGTCATCCCAGCACTCGGGAGGCAGAGACAGGAGGATTGCT